>VYZM01023049.1:603825-635727 GCA_013398915.1 Dromas ardeola | reverse complement strand
TGGGAGCACAAACGAGGGATAAGATGTGTTAGTTGGGACTGGTGTTTTTGTTTTCTCTCCTAGTAGTCAAAAGTAGTTGCCGTTGGTGAGGGGCCGTCTGATAGCACGGCGGTGAAATCCCCTGCAGGAAGTCGTCTGCGCTTAGAGTTTTTAACTTAAAGCAGTTGTATGTTGTCCTTTAACCTGCTTACTAAGGCAGCCTTCGTTTAGTGGCAAGTGCTGCATATTAGTGTTAAATGTGCTAAAAGTTGTGAATGCACACCTTGGAGTACTTTTGTTTAATTATTTTTTTTATTATTATTTGTAACTCCTGAAGTATTAGTAAGACTAAGCAGTTTGGTTGAGGTGTGCACACGGAAATATTTGTAAGGGTACCTAAATCTGCCGTGTAAATAGAGTTAAGAGTATCCATGGCAGATGAGCATACACTAGGTGCAGGCACTTATTTGTGACCCACTTTCTTTGCTGAAAACAATTTGTTTTCTAGTTTTATTAGGCCTGTGTGCTAGACAGAAACTGTCAAGGAAGATTCCCCGTAATAAAATGAATGCTTTAATTACAAGATGCTGATGACTTTTGTTTGAGCATGTTTTCAAGTTTCGATCAATCTGAAACTTACACTTAAGGCTGTAGTACAGTTCAAAGCTATGTTACAAGCCCTTAGAGTCTTCATGTCAGTCATAGCTGCTGTAGTGTAAATGTTTTGGTATCTACTGCCAAACTTACCTGTGAAAGCTTTGCAGCGTGTTGGCAGTGCCAACCCAAATCTTGGTTGGTGCCAATGGTTCACCCTTGTTGCATAATAATATTTTTTAGATGTTGCATTTTGTTGCAGATAACGGCTGAGTGTATGCTCTCCTTTTTAAGGACAAGATTTTTCTACCATCTGCATTATTTAATGGAGATACGTTGATAATTGTTGCTAATTTAAATTAATATATGAACCTAATTGGAGGACAGACCTGCATAAATACAGGCTTGACTATCTTAACCACTGAGCTATTCGACAATACATTTGCATTTCTGATCTCTCTTCTCAAATCAGGTATTTTTCATCCGATGCATACGTAGTCCAACATGAAGGTGATGTTGCTGTTTAAACAAACTAGAGAGAATTTAGTTACAACACAGTCACAGAGAAAAGCTGAAAGCACTGGAATTAAAGCTGACTGCTATAAATATATTAATGTAATTTTCATTATCATGATAGAAGTGTGGATACTGTAAGCCTATGATATTTACATTAAGATTTGAAGTATGATGTGAAATAATTGTCAAAATACATATGGAAGGGTATGGTTCCCTTAGGAAACAATACAGGAGCTTTCCTGAGTTTATCGCATGTAAGTCACTATTAAATAATATATATATGGTGAAATCATACCAAAGTTCTAAGGAGATTGCCAGCACATGGAAATACATGTGCTAGGTTTAAAGCAGACCTTCTGATTCCTTTAACAGTTACAAAACTGTAATTGAAATAAAAAACTTTTTGAAGAGTTGTTCTGAGTTCAAGTATTATGCTGTTATATCAGGATGTAAAAGAAATAAAAAATAAAGCAACTTTATGTTATTTAAATTCTATTAATGATCAAAACTGAGTGCTTGATTAAAGATTTAAATAGTTATTGCTAACTATTTGTACTCTGTACTTCAAAATACTTTTGACCTTGCTATAGATAGCCATATAAAATTAGTTAGAAATTGCTCTTCTAAATTTCTAGCGATACTGTGCAATGTTGAAATCAGTAGGATGATTTCTGAATATCAGGTCTGGGGAAGGAGGTTGATTTTTTTGAAATAATGGGAAGAAAAAGACATTCTAAAAAGGACATTTTTTTCCAGATGTAATGGGTGTGAGAGATTATGGGTCTCAAGCCATCTTCCAAGTGCAGTTCTGCTGTGTGTCACTTCAGTAGGGAGACCTGTTTAATTAGCATTTTATGGAATTTCTAGGGGTTTTTAGGAGCGATTGGAAATCCTTATCATAGGTATGGTGTATATTGATTCAGTTTACCTTCTGGTAAATTGCACTGCTGCAGTCCATGCTCTTCTAGTGTAAGTATTTCTCTTTTGAGCACGTGGCTTGGTAGTACATTGGCGGCTGTGAGATCTCCATGTAAGCAGATGTTCTGCAACAACTGTTTTGTGCCAGTTGATTTTGGCCAGCTGATGTTCACCACAGCAGTGGTAGAAGGGGAATAGAGCTGGGTCCAGGATCTTTGGGGCAGGGCACCAGTCTGAAAGGTGCTGCAGTATTTTAAGCCAAACAATCTTCTTCCTCTGGACTGCGGGCTCTGCTGCACTGTTGTCTGTAGGCTGTTGTGTGGGACCCCAGGCTTCCCAAGCTGTGTGTTTTTCAGTTCCTCTCCCTCCCGACAGAGCCCCTTTCGCACACAGTTCCACCTAAACTCCAGTCAAGTGCTGTGATGTACCACTCTGGTAACAGCATGATGTTTGGAGGTTTATAGAATGTATAAAAACTTTAAGATGGATACAGAAAAGCAGTATGATTTCCTATTGAACAGAAGTAAAATAGCAATAATAATTTAATGTAAGTTTTAATTACCAGTTAATTGTAGCATCTGGCTAATGATACTGTACAGAATGCTTTGCAGTAATGAAATGTGGAAGTTCAGGGGGTGGTTAATGCAAAGTCCAAACCCAGCATAAGCTCTTCCCTATTTACTCAACTGTAGACAAAACCCTCTGTTCACACAGTTGTGTAGGAGCTGTTAGAAGTCTGAAAACATACTCAGATTGCCATAAGAATAACTATAATAGTCTCAAGACTTTATTATCAGAGCCAGTGATGTATTTATTGTCTGAAAGAATCCTCTTACAAAGCACTACCCAGTTGTCATTCTAGCCAAGCTCGATGGAAATGACACAGTTACTGAAGAGCTAACACTCTAACACAGTTCAGCAGGCTCGATTTGTAACACTACGTGGAGCAGAAGCAGTACTTAACTAAGAGTGATGCTTTGAAATGGAAATCTCGTTTCAATTTTAAATGTATTTTATGGTACTATATACAGAGCTTTGCTTTTGATAGTATTACTGCCATTGTAGTGTGACTAACTGATCTCGAGAGAGCAGCTGAAGAATTTTTCCAGAAAGGGAAGAAAGGGACATTCTGACACTGCAGACCCTTCTCAGTATGTCCCAGTACTAGCAGTGGAAGGGTATGGAGGGAAGTGTGGGGCGTGTTATTACTCAGGGGTTTCCTGACCTTACAGTACTGGTCCTTAGAATGGTCTGTCAAGTAGAAATCAGCTTTGGGTTGACTACTCTTTGAGAAATTTTATTAATGCTAGTATTTTTTGGTTAAAAGTGACTAAGTGTCCATGAGTCTTTTGTTGGAAAGGCCTCTTCGGTTGCTGTTGTTAGTGCATTAGTCACATATAATGTGATTTTTATTTTTGAGTTCAACAATGTAATTTCGCTAGGTTTAAACTTTCTTCCACTAGATGGCCCAAGCATGCTTTCAAGTACCCTATGAGAGCTAAAACTTTTATTTCCTTTCTGAAATAAATTTGTGTTGCTTTAACTGAAGTTAAAATTCTATGTCATGAAACATACATAAACTTCTGTGATGCTTTGTGATTGTTTAAAATATAAACACTTTATATCAACCAAGAGAGTGTTGGTTAATGTAAGTAATAGGTGGCAATGAAGGTTATGTCGTGTATGATCTTCCACGTCCCTCTTTTTTCCTTGGTTAGAACATTTCTTATTGAGTGTAGTACGGTGCTGTTTAGTTTTGCATTGAGATGAGAACTTGATGTACTGTCACTCTGACAGTATCTTCAACAGTAGTGGTTCAGTGAGACTCTGAAAAGCTGTTGATCTCAATCTGAAGTTTGTGTCCTTAACATCTCCTGGGAGTGAGGCTCGTACTTTGCAGGCCACCATAATTGATTTTTTTTTTTTGTACTGCTTGATTTTGCTGCATGGGGTTTTGGTAACAACTTTGCGGTTCATTTCATCAGCATAGATGTGGTCAGTGGGTTCTGAATAGGTGTAGTTATTAAATGTACACACTGCAATTTAATTAGCCCACTTATGCTGTCTAACAGGCATCAAGTATAAGCTTGTTATCAAGGCTGTCTTTTTGGCTGGTGGAGAAAGACAGGTAAACACAGAAGGCAGCTCTTCCCATGAGGGTGGCTGGACACTGGAACAAGGAGTGGTGGGATGTTCATCCACAGAGACATTCAGAACTCAACAGGACCGAGCCCTGCGCAGCCTGAGCCTGTTGGGCCAGCTCTGACTGGGAGGGAAGGCTCAACTAGGTGACCTTGAGAGGTCCCATCCAGCCTCAATTATTCTGTAATTCCAAAAGGAGACTCCATTAGTTCCTTGTGTCTACTGGTGTTTAAAACAAAGGAAAATGAATTGTTGTCTTTCCGAAGTAGTTCCGAACTTCAGTATGTTCCATTAAGTTCCAGTTAAGTTCCAGCTTTCCTTTTGCTTCTGAGGACCTTGATGTGGTGGTATTAGACCACCAGAAAAAGTGTGTGTGTCTGTATGTGCTTTTTTCCTTCTTAAATCGCGCTCCCCGTGCCCCTTCCTCCTGCCAAAAAAACCCGGATGCCATATAAAGGGAGTGCTATATTCTTCCATTTCACTGCTGCACTTGCCAAATGCCCTCTCTGTCCTATTATTGTTTTATATCATTACTCCTAGTGTCTCCCTCTAACTGGGATAGTAGATTTTCTCTTATTCCTGTTTCACTTTTGCTACTTTTCTTTATGAAAGAGGGTCAGCTGTTGTCCCTCCCTTAGGGCATCTGACTCTGTACCCCTTTTTTTCCTTCCTTTTCCCATTGTCAGTATTTGTCCTGTCCTGCCGCCTTCCTGCTTCTCTTCCCTTTTCTGGCTGGAGACAAATCAACATGTCCGTATGTACTGGAAGGATGGACATAAATGGAATATTATCTTGGTGAAGGGGATATTGTTGCCTGCAGTCAGTTCTGTAGACAAGGAGGTAATCTGCTCCGGTTCATGACTGTACTGATACATGTTGGAGCTCTCCATTTGCAGTATTTCTGGCTTCCATTCTAATTTCTTCCAAAGTCAATAGCTTTCAGCTTATTGAGCAATATACCAAACAGATTTTGCCGGTTGAGCCAAGTGCAGAGAACTTTCTAAATATGTTGGTTTTGTGATAGTAGTGTATGCTTAAGAAAAGAGATTAAAATATGATCCTATAGGGATTTCTTTTTGAACTGATATACTCTAACTTTGTGCAGGAAATTAGTAGCATGGCCAACTATTAGTAATACAGGCTTATCTGTGCTTGTAACAGGAAACTAAACTGATGAGAGTAATTCCATTCTTAGCATCTTGGTAGTGGAAAACATAGGTATAGGACTAAAATGGTAATGAGATATTTTGGTTAGTAGCATCAGTTAAGGCTTAGTTCTAAATTTTCTTTTACTGAATGAATTTAATAGCAAATATGAAATAGGGTGGGTTTAAAAAGATGTTATACTAGGAATTCTTTGATGCAATGGAAACACAGATAGGTGTCATTTGTCTGCATATAGTTTTGCGTGCTCTTATTATATGGAACGTTGAGTGTTGTAAAAGGGACATTATCTAAAGATGATGTGAAAGTTTTTCAGCTAGTACCTCAGTCATGCCTCAATCAAAATTTTGCACTTAACATGTTTTTAGTAACTGTAGACAGTTGAAGCAGGTAGTAATGTTTGTTTTCAGGCAGGCATTTCATATATCTCATGCAAATAGTACAATAATACATGCCTGTTGTGTCATTTTGTAGCTAGGAATACAGAAATTGTATTTTAGGGTGAACAAAATGAAGTGATAGTGATGGAGAAGATGTCAGAAAGGTGTTGTGTTTCATATCTATCTAAATGCGTTTATATAGTGGTACCTCTTAAATACATACAGCATTCTGAATAGGTGAATGTAGTGCCTTTGGGCATGTGACACAGCAGCCGTGATGTAGTACCATTTGAAACCTGCACAAAGCAGAAGGTTGCAGCATCAGGTGAGAGCTTCTAAACCACTTTCTGCCATAAGAAATGTGCATCCAGTTCAGTTTAAGTTTAGTTTCATGTAACCATAGCAGCTGCAAAGTTATAGCATTGTAATACTGAAATCTTCACCCCGATGTTCGTTCTGTTTAGCTGACAAAAGTAACTTTAAAATGAAGCTGCTTATTGCAATCAATAAAGCTTGTTCCATGGCTAAAATACCAACTCCATTTTTTTAACTTTTCAGAGTAGCTCAGAAATAATTTAAAAAAAGACAGTGGCAACTGTGTACTTAAAATGGTATTAATATTATTATCTTTTCTTTATATTCCTTTATGTCCTTCACTAGATGTCACTAGTAGATTTGGGAAAGAAACTTTTAGAAGCTGCACGAGCAGGTCAAGATGACGAAGTTCGCATTTTGATGGCAAATGGAGCACCTTTTACCACAGATTGGGTAATGAAAACTTCTGCAGTGTTCAGTAAATCCTCTTACTTTTCTCACCTGAAGAAGAAAATAGGATTATTACAATTAAGCATTTATATTGCCAGCCTTGGGAGTTTCTTCTTGGAATTCTGTGGTCACATCATCTACTGTCTAATTAAAAATTAAAATTATTGGTTTCTTCATGTGACCTCCTACTGATTTTAGTAACACACTGTGAATGAGCTTGTTCTGCTGGCTTTTAAGATGAACTTTGGAATGGTTAATGGGAGAAAGAAGCAGCTATCCTCCTAGTTATTGTGTTTATGCATTTAGTATAGTAAGAGGTCTGAATTACGAAAGCAGTCCCAACTACCTAATATGTGGAGCTGAAAGTTCCCTGAGTTGTCTTTGGAGGTGCCTATCTTTGAATAGGTTATATAGGGAGGTCAGATGCCTAAAATTCTAGGGTACTCACAAGCCCTTAAGAGCCTTAGTCTACTTAGTGACCTAACTTCCAAGTTAACTCTGTTTTGAGCAGGAGATTGGACTTAAATGACTTCCGGAGGTCCCTTCCAATCTTGGTATGGCATGTTGACCAACACTAAAAATGGGCTTAGGCCCCTTGAAACATCACACCTGAAAAAGACAGAAAAAACATAACACAGACCTCAAAAAGTTGCTTCCAGTGGGCTGTTTTTAGTGTGGTGTGATTATTAAAAAAACACAACAAAACACCCCAAAACTTTTTTTTTCTTCATACTGTGTCAAAGCCCCTACAGGTTCTTCCTTTGAGACTGCAAGGAAAAATGATTTGAACTGGTGACCTGACACCTGAGCTTGATAGCTCCAGAATAAGAAGAAATACTTCCTACTGACATCTGTTAAAACTCCACTTTTTCTATTACTTTGCAGTTGGGAACGTCTCCACTTCATCTAGCAGCACAGTACGGACACTACTCAACAACAGAAGTGTTGCTGCGAGCAGGTGTAAGTCGGGATGCCAGAACCAAAGTGGACAGAACTCCGTTACATATGGCAGCATCAGAAGGCCATGCCAGCATAGTGGAAGTCTTACTTAAGGTAAAGACTGCTGAAACAAGGTCTGAGGCGGGGATATTACAATGGATTATGATCAAATATTTACAATTTCCTTTTAGTCATGAAACCAACATTGAAATGATATTAATGTTTATGTTGTGTGCATTGGGTGCTTTGTTTTCCTATTAAACTGTAGTTTATTTTAGCATTAAAAGCATTGTGATTTCAGGTGAATTATTTATTGCTGTTTCAAAATAAGACTACATCCTAATTTGACATTGTGTGTGTAACAGCTTTTAGAACCAAGATATGTTATGTTTTCAGGAGTCTTAAACCCTTCGAGGTAAATAATTTATTTGGTAGTTAGATTGAAGTACTTTTAATACATCTGTAAATGTAAAAACAGGACATTACTGCTAGAGAAAGGCAATTTTGGGCTTCATTCTGTGACCAGCATTATTTAATTCAGATACTTCTAATGACATCATTTATGCAATGATCTTGTTTGTAGCACGGTGCTGACGTCAACGCAAAGGACATGCTCAAAATGACTGCACTTCACTGGGCTACTGAACATAACCACCAAGAAGTTGTAGAACTCTTAATCAAGTATGGAGCAGACGTTCATGCTCAGAGTAAATTTTGCAAAACAGCATTAGATATTGCAGTAGACAATGGAAATGAAGACCTTGCAGAAATATTACAGGTAACTGTTGATTCATGATGTTAAGGGAACTTGCAGCAAAGTACTTGTTTATACATGTGATAAACTAAGTTTTTAATATATATATAGCAGCTGTGATGTCATATATTCACTGATAATGCTAGTCTCCAGTCTAGTTCATGACATAGAAATTAGATTAATGTTAGTAAACATTAGTTAGCCAAAGAGCATTTTCACCACCTACAAAGACAAGTGTCCTTTATTTTCTTAAATTTGAGTGTACACAGAACTAGGTGGAATATTCACAAGCAAGGTATAAAAAACTTAACTCCCTACTCTGCCATTTTTTTTTTTTTTTTTACTATACCCGAGTGTTCACTTACCTTCGTATATGGATATTAATTTCCTAACAGAATTGGATGTGAGGAGAGATGGCAATTTTTCCTGAATTAGAAAAGCTAGGATTGGATTGTTGGAGAAGCGATTGGGATCGGGATTATAATAGATACTTCCTTGGAAATATGATCTCACTCTTCAGTAGTGGTCTTAAAGACAAACTGAGTGCTAGGCATTATTGAGAAAAGCATAGGAAGCAAACCAAAAAGTACCATTATGCCACTGTATAAATCTGGTGTTCCCCTACATCTTGAACTTTATGAACTTCTGGTCTCTTCCTTTAGCCTCCCTTTCATTGCAGAAGGGATATAGTAAATAAAAGTCAATAACCATTCAAAGAAAGACAAAAAGAAGAATGCTATCTTCAATTCCTGGCAATTACTAAGCTGTCCAAGCTGATTTTCATGGCATGTAGCTGTCACAGCAGTCTTGGTTCTTCAGGCTTCTGTTTTAGATACTTGAGCTTGCACATCTACAAAAAGGCCTTGTCTTTATATGGTCCTCTTTGTTTACAATAAATGATAAGGAGAAGCAGCGGTCTGTCATTATTCTCTTCCACTTCAGCAGACCTTTTGTCTCTAGATTTCAGCCAAAAATATGTTTCTCATGTACTTATACAGAGCACGAGATGTGACACGATGTGTGTATGTTGCATGAATATAATGAGGGAGGTCGTTCCTGTTTAAGTGGAATGTGCAATAATTCTAGTTCTTACAAGGTAAATAACTTCTTTATACCTACAATTGGAATGATATTATTACCTTTGTCTCCTAGATTGCAATGCAGAACCAAATCAATACGAATCCAGAGAGTCCGGACACTGTGACGATACACGCAGCAACACCGCAGTTCATCATTGGACCTGGAGGGGTGGTGAACCTAACAGGTCTGGTATCTTCTGCAAATACATCAAATGGAGCAGGTATTTAGATGCCTATAGGATAGCTACTGGGATTTTATACTTTAATTGATTTTCACCATTTAGTGAAAAGGCTTGAGGAAAAAAAGTGGTAAGAAAAGAGTAGTTCCCATGTTCCTCTTCTTTTTTTTTTTTTGTGTGTGTTGTAAATATCTAGGTACTTAATTTATCTCTGAAGATTGTTGTTTTATCAGAAGTTGTATTTGCTTAACAAACTTACCTTCAGAATAGCACTTTGATTTATCAGAACGTTGCTGAGAGCAGTGTGAGTGTGTGTTAGAAGCTTCAGTCCAATAATAATAAAAAAGGTATTTCATTAGTTTTAAATTTATTACCTAACTTTATTTTTTTCATCCTACTAGATGAAACAGGCGTGTCCGCTGTACAGTTTGGAAATTCATCAACGTCAGTATTAGCCACATTGGCAGCTTTAGCAGAAGCATCAGCTCCACTGTCTAATTCTTCAGAAACACCAGGTTAGAAAGCTAAGTCATTTAATCTCATTTAATAAACTGGAAGTACATAACTGCTGTTTTTGGAGATGCAGTTCATTCCCTTTTTTTCAGCATCAACAAAGTTTTTCCTTTACTTTCATCTGGAAGGTTGCCAGATTCATATGTACAATTATTTCTTAGTAAGATTTCTGACCGCAATTGATATTTCTGGGCCTAATGTGAGTCACATTCATCGTGCTGAAAGCAAGCGTAATTCAAGAGATTGAATTCACATCTTTGTCTACATACAGTCTAGTCCCATTTGGTGGGAGAATGTTTTCTTTGAATGCTTCTTTCTGTTTAAATATTGGGAAATGGCCCCGATGTTGTTTGCATCTCCCTTGTCAGCAGTTTTTTTAATCTTTCACCCAAAGGGCACAAGAATATATTTGGTGATCTTAATGTGCAGTTTGCCCATTAGAATGTCTGTGGGTATTCTTTTCAACATTGAGGCATTCTACTTGCATTTATAGCAATAGGTAGTGATTAGTGTGTCCCACGTCAGTGGGACAAGTGGGACAAGACAACAAGTGGGACAAGACAACAAGTGGGACAAGACAACACAAGTCTAGCAATACATTATTGTTCTCTTAGGAAGAAGCATCCTGCATCCCTCACTGCAGCCGTATACGCACTCTCTTATTCCATAAGGAATGACAAAAAGCCAGAAAGGCACAAGGAATTCCATTGCCCCCGGTTCCCAAGTTTTGCATTCCTCTTTCTTAACACAAAAAACCTTCACCCCTGCCCCATGGATCATTGCCAGTTAATGCTTTGTCTTAAAAAAAAAAACAAAAACAAAAAAAAAAAAAAAAAAAAACAACCCAAAACTTTGGTCAAGGTTCCATACCCTGCAAGTTGCCCTGGATGTTTCTCCATTCTTTCTGAATAATGTGGTGATTGCTTTGTGTGCTTTTTCACTTGTTCATTACAATGCACAAAGTGAAGAAAGAAATGGCAGTCAGGAGTCTTACAGCATCAAAGTGGGTTATAACAACTAGTCCTTACCACTAATAGGTTTGAGAGAGATATAAGCAAGGAAAAGACCTCCTTTTAAATTTCAAGGAAGTCGTAATACCATCTACAATAAAGTTAAAATGTGATCAAAAGCTTCTGAATTACTGAAAGTTATTTTATAAGAGGATGCCACTAAACTTCTCTTCCAGACCATATTTTCCAATTATGTATGTTAATGTCTTGCCATTGCATAAAAAAAAATCAGGTAAAACTAGCACTTAGGAGGTCAAGTGCTCTGTTAATTCTTTGTTAGCTCGCTTTGGGACACAGAAATCCCTAGTTTTTTGTCTCTGAAGTAGGCTATATGGTGTACTTGCATTAAAACTTCTGTTATTCTGAGAGTCCCAAAAAGTATTTTGGTGGAGACCTGGCTTTCTAAAGAAAGCTGGGAAGTATTTAATGCATACTTGACTTGCCCAGTGCCATTTTGCATATGTTGCTCCCCAGTTTTCTCAGGCAGTGTGCTGGCAATGTCCGTAGCTACTGGAGTAGTCTGTCTGCCAGATTGTTTTTTGTTTATTTAGTATTTATAGTATTCGTTATACTGACACGTAGCACCATAGCCTTATTTCCAAGTTAGTTTGGGATTTTGAGCAGTGATTAGTGATGTGATATGTAGCAAGATGAGGCTAGCTTTGAAGCCAGTGACTGGAGGTCACTATGGAGAGCAACAACACCCTATCGATGAAGAATTTATGATGCTTATGGAAACCTTAATTTTGCTGAATACATTTGTAAAGAAATGCTTTATTTTACTTGTTGGTGATGGTCAGTATGATGAATTTTATAGACTGAGATACTTTCCGTGGTCAAAGTCTTCGGTACTTAAAAATTCGCACAGAATTCAAGTCTGCATTCGTAAGGACACAGCTTTCACTGAAAATATAGATGAGCTCTGTACTTTCAGACTTGCTGACATGACAGCTGCATCCCAACATATATCTGAGTTTTCATCTCTAAGTATTTTGAAATCCTGCAGGATTTCTTGTTAGTACAGCTCTTTTCTTCTACTGCTATTCAAAGCACTACCTAAGTACAGCTGTACTGTTCTATGACATTTAAATATTGCAAGTGAAGTGGCTGATTCAAAACCAGAATGCAGCGCCTTTCATTACAGAAGAGGCTGCTGTTTTCAATCAATTAATATATTTAAGTGAAACTCAGATCTAATTGTAGGAGAGAGAAACTCGAGAAGGAATTGCATGGGATTACAGAGCATTAGGTGCATATCCAGGACTAGTAGCTTTTGCTAGCTAACCGAGTGTTCTCATATTTCGTGGCCCTACCCTTGCAGTGGTGCAGCGTAACCTACCTTACATTGCAGTAAACCACTGAAGATAAAATTAGAGGGGAAGCAAGAGATGACAGGCAGGAAGGACTAAGCTTGAAGTCTTGATGCAGTATCTTCCCACCTCCGTAATGCAGTGTGCATCATACCTAACCCTCCTGTTTATTTCCGTTCTGCTTTGATTTCTATGCAGTCATGTGGGCAGTCTTGCAGCATCTTACTGTCTGCAAATTATTTCCTGGGTTCTTTCTCCTTTAATAGTCTATAAAGCGTAAAAAATACAAAAGCAGCTTTTTGGCACCCGTGCATCTAGTAAGTGTGTTCAAGAAAAAAAAAAACAATCAGCAACAAAAAAAACCCCTTTCTCTTTGTGTTCATCTTGTAAAAGATCCATTTATAAATACTCTAAAGAACTGTAGGATTGAGAATTCTGGTTTTGGCTCTTACCTTGAATTTAGCCTCCTGTATTTAATACTGCATAAAGTTGGACAAAGCACTTAAGTTCTGCCTTTTATGTTGTTTGTCTAGGCTTTTCTCCTTTTTCCAAGCTAACTTTACCCTCATCCTCCTCCCCCTAGTTCCTCATGTCTTACAGTTAAAAACGCATCAATCTTGTAAAACCAAAGAAAGGAAGGTGTGTCTCACTGGAACTGAATAGACTAATGCTTTTTCTTTAATTGTTACTCAAATGAAGTGTATATGAGGATGTGGATGTCATGTACAAATGTGGTGCACAAAGTATGTATGGAACTTAGAGTTGGATTAGAGAAAAATCTGATTTAAGATGTGTATTTGGAATGCAGTATTTGGTGTGCTAATATTGGAATCAGGCATATGTCTTACTGCATATGCAGGTGTTCTTTCCCCACACACTCTGCAGAAGAAAATCATGCACGTTAATACAGCAATTCTTGAAAATAATAGTGCTGCTGTTTTAAATGACTTCACCTTTCCTTCAGCATATGAAGTATGGTAACTATTGGATATAGACAGGGAAGGAGAGCAAGGAAGGAATAAGGCCTGTATTTATGGGGATATCTTTCTTTTATGTAGAATAACTTCTTTTTGGACAAAATCTCCTTTTTTCTTTCGAAGTGTGAAGAAGTCCTAATAATATTTCCTTCCAGAACTAAAAGCCCAATGCTGAGTTTGAAACCGAAAGATCAGAGCTGTTTGCCACAGCAGCTAGTTATTGGCACTTGCAACTTGGAATTTCTTGTTACAGTGGTCTTTCTTACTGCTGAGCCTGCACTTGGAAGCCAAATCAAGTTCAGTACAACACCACTTATTCATGTAGGACTTACTGTTTTGGTTTACTGAATAAACACTCTGTGAATATTTAAGCAGTGCTATAGGACAGTAATCTCCGAACATAAAGATCTTCAGACGGCAATGACTGCAGTCATTATTTGAACTACAGAGTGATTTTTGTGTGCGTTATATTGTAATTAACTTAAAAGATGAAAGCTTCAGGGTTTTGTCTACCTTCTCTCATCTTCAGCATCACAACACAGTCTATAGGGTTTTAATTTCATGTCTGTAGATAGAAAGCAATCTAATGTCTGTTATTTAAATCAAAGGCTTTGCTTTTACCCTGGCAAATTGAAAATAAAATACAGAGTTAGTGTGCTTGAAATTATTTGATTGTGCTACTAGTGATCTTGCTCTTTGCCTCAGTATCTTGTTTTAAAAAACAAGGGTGGTAGTGCGAGACCCCAGTTATGTTGTGTAGTGCGAGCTGTGGTATGTGTTGTGGTTCTGAGTGCAGTCTTTCCCTTATCTTACCTTGATTTACAGATGTAATATAGAACTGTGAGAGTTCACAGCTGTGTACTCATTATTGAGTCATGAATTTGAAATATTTAGTTGAGCTGGGATTTTTTATTTTTACTTTTACCTACGAAATTATATACATACAATGTTTATTTTACTTTTTAAGCTTTCTCCTTCAAAAGTATAAAAATGTCAGCTCTGCAGAACTTTTCCTTTAGTTCTGTTTCATACTTTGTATAATAAATGAAGTTGTGGTTGTGTTTGAAGTACCCATGTAGTACAGAGAAAAATTTAAGATTCTCTAGAATTTCTCAGCCTTTTACTGTTTTGAAGACCAGTATGGTAAGCAGCAAAATTGGGGCTGAGTCCTCGCAAGGCACTGGTTGAGGAGTACTTTCAAGCTGGTATTTCAAGTTTAATTTTTTTTTTTTTTATTCTGCTGTTAGTGTAACTTACTCCAGTTTGTGTACAATGCAGAAGTTATTTGTGTTCTTAGGAACAACTCTTGTTCTTACTGCCACGTTAACACTGAACCCAAAGTGTCAGTTTTGAGTGGAGTGTATCTATTAGGAAACATGCTAAATTAAAAAAAAAAGATTATATTGAGCAAGGTAAACCAGGACAGAGTTGCACACCTATTTCAAACTTTCAATACTTTATGTAGGCCTGGTGAAAGATTTATATTAATAATATAATATGTAGTAATGCATGAATTGGGGGGTGGGGGTAATCAAATTTTAGAAGACATGGAAGAATTTTTTTCTCAACTGTACCAAAATGCATTTGAAAACATAAAGCTTAGTTTATAAATTGACATAATTCCTTTGCTAATCTGTTGATAGTTGTGGCCACAGAAGAAGTTGTGACTGCAGAATCTGTGGATGGTGCTATTCAGCAGGTTGTCAGTTCTGGAGGTCAGCAAGTTATTACTATAGTTACAGATGGCATTCAGCTTGGTAATCTGCATTCAATTCCAACCAGTGGAATAGGGCAGCCAATCATTGTGACCATGCCAGATGGACAGCAAGGTGAGTGGAAACTTGTACGGTTCGAGCTTAAGGAGCTATTTTATTTACAGTAATAAAAATAAATTGTGAGGTGCAAATGGATTGGACAATTTAGTGTAATTATCAATTTAAATACATCTTTGAATTCTTATACTGCAAAAGGCTCAGACACATGAGCTGATGCAGTTCAGTGAGTTACCACATGTTAGCTGAGCCTCTGCATTAGGAGAAAACGGAAGAATTACTAAACTGTGTGGAAGAGAAATGGGACATTTAAGGGAAAAGCGGTAATTACTTGCTTTGCCTTCGGTAAGTTTGATTATTGCAAACTTGTAATGAAATTTAGAAGGTGAAGTAAAACAAAAGCCTTTTTCCAATACTTATGCTGTTGCCTCGCTGGAAATAGCGTGGGGAGGTGAGGCTTGGATTTAGAAATCTGATGCTGAAATGAGCTGTGCAAGTCCCATGGAGTGTGTTCCTCATAGAACAAAAGCCAAGTCTTACATGCCTGAGCTTTTAGAGAAGCAGTGGCAGAACCAGTGAAGCCGGGGTGACAAAAATTGTCTTCTCATTGCATTATGTGTACTTTGTTTGTGGAAGCTGCTAGTGTAATAAGTGCTGTTTTGTGACGTATGTGTGTTTTGGGTGGTTTCTTTTAAAGATGCTCTGCCACTACTATTTAGACAAAAGTGATTCCTTCTCTGGTTTCTTCGTGAGGACTCCCAGTGTGGAGCTTGGAGAGTTGTACACTGGAGACAAGTGATTCGGTTCACAGTCTGTCTGAACAAATACAGCTAGTTATCAGAAAGCATGGATGTGTGTAGGTAGTAATTGAAGTGACAATTACAACATTTATTTGCCAGATGGTTGCATCAGTAAATTAAGAGTATGAATTTCTTTAGATCCCTAATCGTTTTTCCTCCAAGGTTAATAACTACTGGGTTTTCAGATCACCTAAGGTGTTCTAATTAATCAAAAGCCAGTTTTGTATTTAGTATTTGCTTAAGAAATGTTATAAAAGAGATGGTCTGCTATGTAATTACAGAATTGACAGACTGGTAACTGCTGCTGTTCACTTCCAATGCCTGTTTACTCTGAAAAATGGTGATGATACTCCAGAGTGACAGCTAACTATTGTAGACCTCCGTAACGGAATTTAAAATTCTTTAGCAGCATACAAGCAGCTAAATTTTTTAGTAAATTTTCCCGGTAATGAGTTTATAATGCACTTTATTATATAATTGCCTTTTCATAAGGGAAAGTCTTTGCATTTTATTGCTGTCAATAAAATTATTTAATTATATGAATTTTATATAGTGCAAATGTTGCTTGAAGCAAATGTATTTATTTGTACGAATATGTTTTCAGTATTAACAGTTCCAGCAACAGACATTGCTGAAGAAACTGTGATAAGTGAAGAACCACCAGTGAAGAGACAGTGCATTGAGATTGTTGAAAATCGTGTGGAGTCTGCAGAAATAGAAGTAAGGAGTATATTACATGATGTGTGTTAACCAGATTGTTCAGCACTGAGTATTTGGTTGTGGTTTTTTGTGGTATTCTAGAGTTTAATTGCTGTGTGACCACAGAAAGAAGTGTGTGAAACAATAACTTGTTCAGTCTCCCCTGCTACTGGAATTCATCTTTTACAGAATTGTAGAAAGAATATAGGAGGGCTGTTTGCTTCATCCTCTGGTCATACACGTAAAAGTGACACTTGTTTAAATATTTCATAACTTAATTTTTTTTTGTTTTTCTTTTAAGATCACTAGCTAGTTTTTAAAACGAGGTACCGATATATTATCGAGTAACTTGACTCTTTTCTACTAGCAGTGAATGAGAGTACTGTACCCTCATCTTTGTTATAACCACATGCTTGTCCTGATTGTGAGATCATAATTTTAGCAATGTTTCCTTTCCATTCGTGATATCTAGATAACTGTTAATGGAAATGTGAAACAGTAAGATTCTGTGTTTGTCAATTTTTATCTGCTCCACGCCCCCCTCTACCCCCCCCATTACCCCACCATTACCCCCTTTTTTTTTTTTCCTATTTCTGGAGCAGTTTACTATTTCACATCTTTGCCCCGTCCTGGTTGTTTTGGGGTTTTTTGTTGTTCTCTTTTTTTTTTTTTTTAATTACAGTGCAGAAGACCTAACAACATTGAGAGAGCTTTTCATTTCATATATGACAAATACATGTAGCTGTTCAATTTATAATTGTAACTTTTTTATATTAGCCGCAATAGGTCAACCATCTCATTCCTCCTTCTGTTACTTCTAACTGTGCTGACTGCTTTTGGTCAAAAGTTTATGAAAATTGCTGTCTGCCTTGACTAGGCTGTACGTTCTCATTTTTGTCAACTCCATGATACTTCATTTATCAAAGGTTGTATTCTCCAGTTCATATTATTGAATTGTGCCTAATTGAATACTTTTTATTGTACAGTATGTGCTATATGTTATCCATGTCTAATAACAATAATTACCACCTTTCATCACTTGCTTTCCCTGTCCCTAAGTTGTCACAGCAAATACTTTTGGCCTTTGCAGCTTTGTGGTCATTACAGATTATCATGACAGTTGAAATTTTGTTGCTGCGTTTTTTAAAATGTATAAATGTTGCAATAAAAGCATTTATTTTGTTCACACTTTTAAACATCTGCCTGAATTATTCATGAAGGAAATTATGTTTCCTTACGTATTTTAATAATGCTTTTAGGTGAAGGAAAAAATATCTAGATTGGTTAAGGAATGAATTGACCTGTTACTAATTGCAGATAGTTGGTATAACAGTACAAATAATTCTTTTAAGGGTATTACCAGTTTTAATTATGTATTTTAAACACGTTTCTGAAATATCAAAGGAAGTTGGTTTAGGTGAGTTACTTTGTGTTACTCTTAAGTGCAGGTTTTGATGACTGACTTTGACCCTGCCTGTACAACTGGAAATGCACGTGCAGACCCCTGCCTCTGTGCGGAGACCAGTTGGCTTCAGGAGCCTTATTGTGGTTCGCAGGGGTATAGTGCTCCCTCACTTTGCTAACAGGGACATTAAAGAAGTGCATATAAAGTCGGTTCACTTCAAACTTCATCATCATAGAAGGTGTTAGATACTTGAATTTGGAGGGAGTGGGAACCCTCCCCTCTATAAAATACTTTTTTTAACGTAGAAATCCTTTATTGTTTGGTTTCTCTGGTGATTCGTTCCTTTATTTCATTATAAAGAGTTGATTCCAGGCTAAGAGTGCTTTCTTCAGTTATTTTAAATTTCTAGTGTATGAACAGTTAACTGTAGTTTGAAAGTCTTTAATTGGAACATCTTCTCATTCATGTCAGGTGACAAACTTTCCTGTGAAAGTACTGTGAAACTACTAAAGCTATAGTGGTGGTTTTTGATTTTTCTCCTTTGGGTCTGTTAAATTCAAACATTTTAGCTCATTTTGAAGAGTGATAGTAGTTCTCCTGAACGGTTCGATATTTTAAACATAGATGGCAGCAAAAAAACCCCACCTGTCACACAGTTACCCTGTTTTTCATTTTCATGCATAATTCATTAACATACAGTGATTTTTATTTTCATTCTTGAATTTGATTGTCTTTCCCATGCTGCATGTCTGAAAGGTGACACGCATTAGAACCAGGACAATAATTTCATTAGACTAAAAAAAAAAAATACCATAATTGTAAATCAGTTACATTAGTGAATTCATATCTAGGCTTTTTCTGTTGTTAAAAAGAATGCTTGGTTTAGTTACTTTAGTTACAGGGTGTCCCTATTATCAATATATAGACTATTAAGAAAAGTTACGTGTAATGAAGAAAATTCCCTGATAAAATGGAAGATTTCTTAAGAGCACTCGGGATCCTCTAATTTGATTTTTCACCCGGGTAGGTTCTTATACTGATACAAAAGGACTTCAGATAATTAGAACACTTTCACTTGTGTTCTAAAGAATGCCCTGAGAACACTTTCTGATTTTGATGAAATTAATAGACCAGATAGTCCTCCCTATTCTGGATGTCAAAGTTAAGGAACCAGTTTTCACTGTTCAGCCCACTGTAGGTCTGCATTGCTCCTCCAGAAGCACTGATTTCTTTCCACTGCCTAGTTAGGCAGTATACTTGGCCTCAGTTCCTTAACTCCTTCTGTTTATGTTAGGTCTATGTCTAAAAACTACACCTATTAGTTGCTGGACTAACCTATGTGCTTTGAATTGCTAGTCTGTCTGGTGGATACTGGTTTTATCTTCTTGTGTCTGCCACTGAGACTTTTTTCCCTTTTTTTTTCTATCCCTTCCGTAATGTGCAATACTCCTTGTGGGTACATGGTTCTGTTTCTCGCTTCTGTCGGAAATACTCATGAGATGTGGTCGGCAAACCTTTCCACCCCTCCTTTCCACCCCTGAGTGTTTGCAGTCTGCGCACACTCCATAGTAGCGATAGTGCCTTGCTTTTTGTAATGCACCGCAGAACCAGTGGCCAGTGAACTAGTCGTGGTTTTTATTCTTCTGCAGCACCGTAGATAGAGCAGCTTTGCTTCTTGCCAGTAGTAGATTTCCAATGTTTTTTATGTGACAAGTTTATGAGCTAGATAATGCCTAGCTCAGTGTATCCCAGAGCTGGGTGCCTGCAAAAAGGAAGGGTTCCTTTCTGCATGTAGCAGGATCAGCTGGTTTTGGCTGCTTCCCTGAGACTTGTCTTGTAGCTCTTTTCACCAACCTTCTACTCCACAAGGCTGTTTTACGTAAGCTGTTGGCTCCCCTTAAACTATATAGATAACTTAGAGAAAGAGCAGTATGTCTTGGCTGGACTGGTGCTGGAACAACATTGGTGTATTTCAGATCCTTTTCGATGTACACTCTACCCTTCATTTGGCATTTCTCAGTCTAGTTTGCTGCAAGGGTTGGCCGTTCATAAAGTTGCTTATAAAGCAGAATGCAAATTTTCAGTGGTGGAAGCTGAACTTCCTTTTCAAATAAGTAAGTGAGATCAGATGAACTCTCATTTTATTAACATGTGCTCCAAATGAACCAAACTCTAGGTCTCTTCCTTCAGCTCTTAAAGCACTATGTAAAATCAGATTACATTTAATGGAGTTTGTTCTGGTCTGAATTATAGCTAGTCTTTGTAACCTGTTAATAATATCTCTCCTTCACCTGTTGTTTTTGCTGTACAGATGCTGCTGTTAGCAATGATCTGATCACCTATGTCATTATATTCCAGCACAGCATGTGACAGCTAAATGTGGCTGTGACAAGCACTGAGAACAGTAGCAAGTAGAAGGGAGGCAGAGTATTTGGTATTTTCAGGCTCTGACCATGAAAATATGTGAGTGCATCAAAGAGGTGAAGAATAGGGATGCTGTTATTGGGGTGTGCGGGGTGAAACTTCTAACAACGGTTCGAGGTATTAAATGGGAATGTGATACTGAACTGCTGGGACGGGAATAAGGTGAAAAGGCAACTTGTTTTCACTGGGCCTCGGTTTTTGATAACAATTTTGTTTTTCTGGGAGATAGCTTGCTTCTCTGACAGCCTTCCTCCTGTGGCTACTTAACGTCTACAGTGGAAAGAATGATTTGAAATCAAATACCTTACTCATAAAAGTATGATGCACTTTAATGAAATGGTATTTGGTTGAAGATCAAAACAAAACTATTTTCCAAGCAAATTGCTTTTTCAGTTGGGCTCAGTGCAGCATCAAACAAAATGATCAAACCCACGTCACTGGAGGTAGAAATACAGTCGTCTTGGTTCCTAAGGCAGCTTCATAGGAAGTGGCATTTCCTGTACTATTTCACTTGGAAACCATATTATAGCCATCCCCAACAAACTTGTATGCAAGATGAAGCCTTAAGTTACTCCTTTTGATCTGAAAAACTTAACTAGCTAAATGCCTGTTAATTCAGAAAAGTGTGGTGTCCTTGGGGATGTAATTATACCTTTGGATTGCATAGTATCAATCACTTCAGATCACTTCATTTAGAAACCAGTCATGTGTATATCTCAGTTAGTGAGCAGCTGTCACTTTCCAGTGCAAATTGCTGTTAGGTAACAGTTTTTGATTATACTGTCTGATTAGAAATGCAACAGAAAGGGGCAATCCTGTTAGATTGGATTCCAATCCTATTAGAAGTTGATTTAAAAAAAAACCAAGTAACAAAGGGAGTTAAATCATTGGAGATACGTTAATATATTATGTTAGTGTTTGATCACCATGCTTCCATTTTATTTCACTTTTTTTTTTCCATGAAGACTTGCGTGGTATCTTTGCAGCTGAAGAAACTTGGGTTTACTATATTTACACTTCAAGCCTTATTGTGGGGGGTTGTCTGGTGTGATAGTTCATGTTTAATTTACACAGCAACATTCATATACGTTTGCCCGAGTAAGAACTGAACAGTTTCTACATGATACCCTAACACTTGAGCTGCATGTAAAGAAAAAGTATTTGCCATTTTAATTTGTATTTTGATACATATTTGACAAAATATTGCTGGTTCTGTTTCTAATAGGAAAGAGAAACTCTTCAGAAACAGCTGGATGAGGCAAACAGAGAAGCACAAAAATACCGTCAGCAGCTTCTAAAGAAAGAACAAGAAGCAGAGGCCTATCGGCAGAAGTTAGAGGCAATGAACCGCCTCCAGACTAATAAAGAAGCAGTTTAATAAAAAAATGAACAAACTGCAAAGCCTGTTACTTTCAAAAAACCTGCAGTACAATCTTGAACTGTACGCTATATAGGTACAGACACAGGATTACATGATAGAGAAGATGCTACAAGTTGATAACTGGACTTAAGCCGTGAGCTCTGATGAATTTCTTGTAACATAAAAACTCTGAATTTAGAAATTGTGAAAAGTATTTAAAATGAAATACTGTAAATAGTTGTTTTTTTTACAGTTTCAAAATGAGTTGATAAATCTTTTTGAAGGGATCCAGAAACATGAGAAGCCAATGTTTTTGTGAAATTTTTGATTTTAGTATGAATCTAACTTCTGAAAAACAGAACAGTTTTAAGGGTGATGTTGTTGATTTAAGCTGACAACTTGAAAATTAATTATGTGGCAAAATGAATTAACAGTTATTTCTACATGGTAACAACTTAAACTTCTCTGAATAAGACATTTCCAGGTGGAAATCTTTGTACAGCTTTAAATAGTTGTCTCAGATTCTCTGAAAACCATTTTTGGTTTTTTTTTTTTATTTTAGGCGGTGAAATTTTTATATTTAATTTCAGATATATCCAAGTAGATTTACATGTATATGAAGCTAATATTTTTTAAACTTTTCAGTTTGTACATATGCTGCATGTTTTTATAATTTCTACACATACATCTTGCATAGGTATTTTTCAGCAAAGATGAGAAAAATTATGAGAAAAATGTTTAGCCTATAGGTCATTTGAAGTAAGCTAGCAGCCAGTTTTATTGTGGATGGTATATTTCTTGGAAGAATGTAATTTGTAATTAAAAAGAACAAAAAAATCTTAATTTACATATTAGAGGCAATTTAAAATTTGGTAGTGGAGGCATTGAAACTTCACTTTGTGTGTCTTACAATTTTCCTGTACAAACATTTTAAAGTTCAGTAACAAATAGAAAAGAATGTCTCCACTGGAACACAAATAGTAGTTCTTTTAGAATATTCCTATTGATCTGTTTTCCCCAATAGCCTTGAAATTATTTCAGTGATACATTTTTTCTAAACGGACTCTTGCATTTTAATTATGCAATTGGACAAGTAATTTTTTATGTTGTAGTGATGCTCTTCTTACCTGGCATCATTGTTCTTCACTGTGATACCGTGTTTGTGTGTGTCTGTGCAGTGATCTGTTATGCTTAGGATTTATATAGCACGTTACATCTTCAGAGCATTGTAAAATCTTTTAAAGAACCCTTACTGTACTGCCTGAGGCAGGTAAGTGAGTGTTACTGTCTCAATTTTATAACCGGTATAAGCGCAACACAGGGAGTGTTAAATGACTGGCCCAAGACCACGTGAATCTGTGGTAGATCTGGGAATGGCTCTCAGGAGTTTCTGGCTTCTAGTCCTGTGCTTAGACTGAGCTGCCTTAAGATTGTTCAGTGCTGTGTTACATTAAATTTTGAACTACTGTGCAGATTCCTTTTTTGTAAGATAAAACTCTTTGTGCTTTGCTTTGTTGTTCCATGTTTCACTGCTTTTATGGAATTGTTTATATAAACTTAAGCAAAAAGTCTAGTTTACCTATACTGTACACAGAAGAATTACCCTTAAAACTGTACTCTGGCCTACTTTTTCTATTTTACAATTAAATATCTTTTCCACATATGTATAGTGTAGAATCAATTCCATTTCAGTTGTTTTGTATGTGCATTAGAAGGTCAAAGCTGTGGTGTGTTAGGCATTCAGAAAAATATGAAAAAAAACCTGGTTTTGGCTTAGAATAGCCTTCAAAGACAGAGGGGGGTGTGAGGAAAGAATTGCATGATACAATACGAAGTAAAATCTTCCTTCTTCAAACTTTGACTTGAGTTTATAGAATTGGCAGTTAGGAAAAAATCCTAACTATCCTAGTATTGGTATAAATTTAGCAAATTTGATCCCGATTGGCAAATTTCACCCCAAAATAATCAAAAGATAATAAAAAATGGAAAAATCTATGGTGGTGGGTTTTAGAAGAATTATTTTCGAGGATCTAATTGTGATGAGCTGATACTAGGACTTTAAGCAAACCTTGTGCAGTGACTAACTGGAAATTGCTATATTTTAGTTCTGTTTTTTTTTTCAGAAACTCCATGATGTCACCAGTGAATGCAGGAACCAGTGTCAGGTTAAATGTGCTGGTTGGGCATTGCTCTAATTGAATTATTCTGTGATCAAAATAACGTTTGTGTCCTCACATCCCACAAACTTAACTACGGTTTAATCTCTGTGAACTCTTACTAACGATAAGAATTTCAGCGTTAGCCTGAGTAGTGATAGTGGTAATGTTCATGTCCAAATGGAGAATTTCCCACGGTTTTGACGGCACAGACCTTTTATAGCAAACAATGAAAAGAGCCTTTTCTATTCATTCTGCTTCCTGTGAGCAAATACTCTATTCCTCATTGTCTGTAACAAAATCCTTCCAAGTGCAGGGTAGCTATAACAAAAATTTTATTTATCACCAGCAATATTTACCCTGCCTGTAACTCATTATCACCTATCTCATTCTAGTTCCGAACAGGACCCTGCTGTTTGTTCTCTTCTGCACAGAATGAGAAACCAACCTGATGAAACTATCACCTTTGAGCAGAGGTGTAGGGTATATGTCACTTGGAATATTTATTGTGTGGTTTAGCTCTGAGAACACTATTAAAAGTATTGCTCCTTATTTGCTGTTCCGGATCAAAATTGTAAATGTAATTAGGTACCAGTTTTCTTTGAGCAGATGCCTGTATATTAAAGTAATATGTTAGTTACTTGTAATGAGCTAGAATCACAGGGTTTTTGGGAACTGAGCTCTTTTTGAGTTGGGCTCGTGCTTGATGCCAGCCCCATCTCAACTTCTTTGTTCCCCTTTATGGTAGCGTTTACAGTAAAGCCAAGAGAGGTTCATAATTTGACACTAAGTGTGTGGGCAGCTTGTTATTCTTTTCCCTAATGTTTCCAGAGAAACGTGAGAAAAAGGAGATGAATAAGTGTATGGTATGGAGGTTTTTTTGTGCACTTCTTGCACTTCTTTCAATGCCTTTTTTATCATTTTTTTCCAGTATATTAATCTGATGTGCGTGTATCGGAGCATCTTTGTCATATCTATGAAACAGCTCTTTCTCAAATATCTAATCGCAGCAGAAACTGGGAAAGGTTTTCACACTGTTCTGTAGAAATTATGCTGTGGAGAAAGACGTAACAGCTTTCTAGAACAAGGAAAGTGTTTAGGCTGCATTATAGTACATGAGGCAGAAAATCAAAGCTGTCCTGACAGCCAGTTCTCTTCTGTGTGATGAGAACAGAGAAACTGCTGTCACGTATCGGACGAAGGGTCTGCCTGGCCTGGTATCCTGTCTCCAACAGGGCCAGCCCTAAGCAGGAGGCTAGGGTATAGCAAAAACAGGGCAAGCATATATTGTACTATGTAGCAATTTCTCTTTCTGGTGCTTAGTCCGTAAATCCTACCTCTCTCTTTTCCCAGGGCTGCCTGGTGTCAGTGTAGAGCGAGTGAGTTCCTTCTGGTGGAGATAAGAGCTCAGCACTGAGTACAGTGTCAAAGATCGTGCTGCCAAAGCCAGGTCAGGATGTGTTCAGGTCCTAGGACTGGAACAAGGGGGAATCTACATGGCTGTTCTTCCAAACTGAGAACAATCCAGGTGGAAGACACGGGGGAATTCTGGAGATACAAGGCCAAATCCCAGTGCTTATGCATATCATACGTGAGAAAAGCAAGTGCAGTAGAGGGGGGGAAAAGATGTGTTTTCCCACATCTAGGGTGATATCAGTGGAGGAACATCACCCTTCAGTGTAAGCTGGTCTGGTCTGGAAGGGCGGGAAATCCACAGAGAGGGTCATTGCTGCTTTGTATTGCAGTTCTGTAACTGGCAATAATTGTAATGCCATTCCTTCTAGCAGCAAGGGACTGACAGCACAGGCACTGAAGACTTGTGGGAAGGAAATATACTCTCTTCTTGGGAAAACTCAGTCCTACAATCCTTTAAAAAAACAAAAATAAAATCCCCACCTGCAGTGTCAAATTTGTTATGTGCTGCTGCCTTGTTTTAATGGCAAATGCTAGCTCTGGTGTCGGTGTGCTAGCATAACATGGCTGTTTTTATTTCGTGTTGGATGCTCTTGAGATTTTTCTCTCCCACAAGTCTGATGTTAATGTGTCTTATATTCGTGACATGGATTACTGTGAGACTTCTGAAAGATGGTTCGAAAATGGGAAAGGGTTAGTGCAGAGGCAGCTCCTCTTAGAGATAGACTATCTTACACATCAAAAGAGCACAGATGAGAACATAGGAGAGACTGTAAAAGCCCTCAGTTGGGAGGAGTTAGATAAACACTCACCAATAACCTGCCTACGTTAAACCTTTTCCAGAGTGCGTGAGTCTGAGAGATAAAGGGAGCTATAAAGGGCGAAGCAGCTAGCAGGGTACCAGACCAAACTGCCCGCAGCTCCTGAAAGGTCGTGGCCCCGGTTTGAAGAGGTGCTTTTAGAAGGAGCCAGTATGGAGCCTGAGGAGTACAGGCGGAGAGGTGAGTGATCCTCTGCCCTTGGAAATAGGTAGCGTTTGCTCGTGGGAGATCAACTGTTGTAGGGCTGGGAGTGCTACCCAGAAATGAGGATGGGCTGTGCACTCTATTTGCACACATCTCCTCAAGACTTAGATCTGCTGGGGCTGAGACATAAATGTGTCCTAGGGTTGAGTTTAAATTAATGGATTTAGAGTCAGTGGATGACCTAGACTTTTTGGTCTTAACATCTAAAATACCGGGGGAAAGCTGCAAAACCGTGATTCTGAATAAACTTGTGCTAAGGGGTTGTGCACAGTGGCTCTTCCCCAGCTGACACCATGAAACTTCAGTGGTACTGGCACAGTTCTGGAGATGGGCAGCAAACTTTGGTCCCAGAGCTGGAGGAGATTGCCTAAAAAGTGGAGAAAAGGTGTGGAGCTGTGCACCTGTTTTCAGAGGATGCAAAAGGGGATATGCCATAATGACAGGGAAGCATGGGGCATTAGGAAAACTTAATTTCTATGAAATGCAGTTTCAGTTAATTTGTAGGCAAGAAAATCTGTCTGTGCATCAGTAATCAAACAAACCGTGCTTGTACCATGATTGTACTTTAAAGGTACATTTGAACTATTCAATGACGACACTGAAATATCTCTGTGAATCTGTTCTGTCCCCATGAAGCCTGTTTTAGAAGCGGTGTCCCTACACTATTAGATGGGACAAGTTGGGTGTAGGAGGGCTAGTTCCCGGAACTATCCTGCGAGCAGCATTCCGAGCCCTGTCCAATGCTAATGACAGACTGTGTGAAGTGCTAGTACTACTAGTTAGTATTCCCGCAATCAAAACTCAAAGCACTGGTTTGCCTCTTCCAGGGAAAGAGATGGTGGATTACATTTGCCAGTACCTGAGCAATGTGAGAGAGAGACGGGTGACTCCTGATGTACAGCCAGGTTACATGAGAGCCCAGTTGCCGGATTCTGCCCCACTGGACCCAGACAGCTGGGACAACATTTTTGGAGATATAGAGAAGATTATTATGCCTGGGGTAAGAAATAAAGTATAATCATGACAGGAAAAAGTCATTACGACCTGGGGCAAACACCAAATTCTGGGAATGCACAGGTTCTGCAGAACATTTATGTAAATAAATAAAACATCCAAAACGTAGAGTAAGTCTTGTAGACATTATGTCCACAGAAGGATTCTGGAGATTACTGTTGTGTTCCTAACTATAATTTCAGGGGATAGACTGAATGTATTTTTGAAGTATTTTATACATTAAGAATAACTTGTGTTTGCTTAGAGGGGAAAAAATTATTTTCTGACACTGGTAAATTTAGCTTCATGAGGCCTCTACGGGCTGAATTGCATTATCTCGATTTCAGAGATGTGGAAGCTCAGGCACAGCAAGGTGAAATATCTCTTGCCCACGGTCGTGTGCATGTAAGACTTGTCTCCTGCTCTTTGAGTGTAAAGGTCTCCTTCCTCTTGTACATAAATACTGCAGATTTTGCTAAGGGAGTTCATATTATCTAATTAAACATTCTATGTAAGAAGCTGTTTCAAAGTCTATTTTAAAATTTTCTTTATAGATAATTTGCAGAAACTTGGTCTGATATAGGAGAGGTATTCACATTAAACATGCTTACGCTGGTGTCCCACGTACAAGCTCCTTCAGGTGTATAGAGGGGGGCTGTATAATGGTAGATTGCTGTGTGTAGCTAAAGGCAAGCTGTTGTTTGATGACAAAATGAGCAAGAGCAACTTTGTTGCAAGGATTCCACTTATAAAGATAAATATTTTGATAAATATTTCTGACTCTGTTGTGCAATATTCAAAAGACCGTTCTTTCCTGTTCAGAATCTTTGTCTGCCTGTTTAATTCAGATAAATGCTTTTGCTATAATTTGGAATTTATCTAATAACGACACAGCGTTATCATTTGCCAGTGCTGCACTCCTGTTGATATTATCACTCTAGCATTCTGCCACCAGATCTATAACTGTGCATACTATGTTGCTGTCATCCTTTTCCATCGCTTTAAACAGATGCTAATCACTACATCTCATGCAGAATTTTGTGACATTTTCAGACTTAACTTCTGGAAAATTTTGTTCTAGGTAGTCCATTGGCAAAGCCCACACATGCATGCCTACTTCCCAGCTCTTACTTCCTGGCCTTCACTCCTTGGAGATATGTTGGCTGATGCAATTAACTGCTTGGGATTCACATGGGTAAATTTTTTGTTGTTGTTGTTATTTTAGATACTCTTCTCCTGTGTGTATTATGCAGGAGCACGTCATAGTCATTCTTTCTTGTTCTGTGAGTCAGCATAATTACTTTAACTAATTGTATGTCACTTGCATAACTGGAAAAGTCACTTGAATAAATAAGTAAGTAGAATATATGAGAGCAAACAATACCTAGTAGTAAGAGGTGAATGAAGAAAATATATCACCATAAATGTCTGTTTTCTAAATCTTTGCATATCTCACTGTGAGCGTCGTTCCCCGTCATCTAGTCTCGGTGCCAAGACTGTTACACAAGCACTGCAGGCGATAGAGCAGCCACCACCCATGACTGCAGGCCAGGTTGGGCTCCGTTCCAGCTCTCCTGCTTCTTTGAGAGAGCACATTCCCTGTTTTTCCTCTTCTGAAAGTAATTGTTTGGTGACCTGTCCCAGAATGCCTGAGTATTTGGTATCCTCCTGCAGCTACACAGCACTACTTGGTCATGACTGTGCATACCTCAGTGGCATTCTGAAGCCAAGGTTTTCTCCAGTGGTAGAGTTGCCCATATTTTTAGATGTATGTCTCCATGTAAGAAAGCAGTAGAAGCTCATAAACCTACAAGAAAGTTATGGTTATGGTCTCCATGTTGTTATATCAGATTAGCTCATTGCATACACAGAAACATCCATTTCCATCCCCTAATCTAGTTTTGATAGACTTCTGTTAAGTTTGCAATGTAAACCAATTCTTTCATAAGTGGAAAGCTGGACACTGCAGAACAGCTTTCATCTTTCTTTTGCTGTTCTTCAAAAAGCCTCCTTTAACTCTCCTCTGAAAGAGAGATCACTGCCCTTTCTTGTTAGGAACCAAGGGCACGTACTTGTGTGGTGAATTCCAGTTCCACAGTTTTGTCTCAAATGGCTCATTGTGATTTTTTTTTTTTATGACTCTAAAATTATTGATAGTTTAGAAGCTCAACGCTGAGGTGATGCAGGTGAGCTGCAGAGAGCGTTTTAAGGAGGTTGTTGAGAGTCTCTGTATTTGATGTTCCAAGAAAGCAGCTGGTAATGAGGCAACGAACAAGGCAGCTGGAGCTCGCCTTCAGCTGCAGCCTTAATATAGAGGTCTGTATTACAGAACTCGCCAAACAACATCATTTTTATTACAGTAATGTGTTCTGGTAGGTGTGGGCCATAGTATTACAGTTAGCTGCTTTTATTTCCAATGCTACAAAGCTTGTCATCTGCCTTTATTGCATCCAGGTGACATTTCTCCCAAGGCAATTAAAAGTGTTAATAGCTATTAATTAATACGTGATATGTGGTTTACTCTAAGCATTGTACTCCTGCTGTGTTTGCAGGGTGAATTACAGACTGATTCTTTCTCTGATTTTCCTAGGCCTCCAGTCCAGCCTGTACAGAACTGGAAATGAATGTGATGGATTGGTTGGCTAAAATGCTGGGCCTTCCAGATAAATTCCTGCACCACCATCCCGACAGTGTGGGCGGAGGAGTATTGCAGGTAGGGGGAGATCAGAATTGGCCTCATCAACATTTTGTTTTCGCTCAAGTGAATTTTCCTCTGGGTCATAGTTTTCCTGGAGGCAAAACCAACAAGATTTGCTCTATGGGTCTGAATAGAGACAAATCCCAATTTCACATTACTTTCCCAAATTTTAGTGTTAAACATACAAGTTTATAGAATAGGAATTGCTATTTCTTTTAGTCCTAATTGTGTTATGGATGAGGAGCAGGTACTCTTGTGGCCTTACTAAGGATAAATGAGAGATTTGGTTTCTTCAATCTGTTTCACATCACCGAATTAGTCACTAAAGTGATTCTTACATAATGAGAGAAGGAATCCTTGTCACTGTCCTTCTGCCAGCAGTCCTTGGCCACACAAGAAATTATTTTTGCTTTTTCTTATGCCTACTTTGTGTCTCTGAGAAATGAGATTAAGGCCTGAACATTTACCTCCTTTCATAAGGCCTAAGCAAGTGTCCCCAGCAATCAGCGCTAAGGCTTTCTGGTTATAAGGAGCTTTGCTCAGGTATGCAATTTTTCTGGGAGATACTGTATTTTAGCTGTGAAGAACAAAAGGAAAATGTGATTTATTTACAACCCCCCAGTTCAGTCCTGCACATTAAAAATATACAGCAGTTAAAAGGCTTTGTTTTGTGTTGCTGGCCCAGAGAGCTGCTCATCAGGGGGTGACTTGCCACTGCATCCCAGAAGAGTGGGAGTAGAATGAAAAAGAGGGGGTGGGCAGCTGAGCACTTTGGTGACTTCAGTAATTCCCTGACAAAATAGCAATAAACTAGCGATATTCTGCAGTAAATGAGTAATGTTTTTGCAGAGCACTGTGAGTGAATCAACCTTGGTTGCACTGCTAGCAGCAAGGAAAAACAAAATTCTGGAGATGAAGCTTTCCGAGCCAGACACTGATGAGTCCTCGCTCAATTCTCGCCTCATCGCTTACGCGTCTGATCAAGTAGGTCCTTATGGTTACAAAGAAAACAAATTTGCTTCTGCAGTCTCACCCAGACCATACAATGTGAACTCGTGTTTCTGTAGCAAGAGAAAAACACAAATACGAATGTCTCGCACGCATGAACGAATCCCTCTCATGTTGCTTTCTGCGGATGGGGAAACTAAATCAGTGTGAGATGAGGTTTTGTAGGGTCCTGGCAGTCGTCAAGAGACTGTTTGACATGACTCATTTCTGCACTTCCTTCCTGTTTTTCACAAAGCTTTACTCCAGTAACCAGGTGCTGATCTCATGCTGATGCAGCTCTTGCTTCTTCACAGCCTCTTTCCACGCGGTGACAGGCGCACTCGGGGCGTTGCCTCAGTGCTGCTCCTGGTTGTGGTCTCCACTCCAGGCCTCTGTGCTTGTTCTTGGAGGAAACATGTACACAGCACTGTGACTCCGCCTGCAAACCTGCTCTGTCCTTTGGCTTCTGAACTGAACAATCGTATTCCCCTGTGAAAACTGCAACAAGAGAGACACTCATGCTGGTTCTCTCTTAGGATAACTAAAAGGGCTTTTTCTTCTGAGGGGTTTTGGTCTCCCCCAGCTCAGAAGTAGGCACACTTCAGGGGTTTTTATCTTCTTATGGCAGGGAGGAGGGAATAAACTGAGATTGATCCATTTCTAGAGGGTCCTTTAAGATCTGAGTTTTGATAAATGGCCCTCCAAACACAAGGTGAGGATTCCTATTATGTTTCAGGGACCAGTACACAAATAAATGGAGCATATGCATTCCTTGGAATTACAGTGCATTCTTTCTTGTAGTTATTCACAAAAAAAACCATTCAGACTTACATTAAATGGATTATAATAAGGACCTTACCTCTGCTTTTCTTGCAATCACTGTCTTTTATAAGGCCATAACTTATCACAGCTGTTCAGCCTCAGAGCTTGCTTTCTTACTGTTTTTCTTTT
>VYZM01023049.1:517432-603787 GCA_013398915.1 Dromas ardeola | reverse complement strand
TTTTTTTTTTTTTTTTAAGGCTCATTCTTCTGTAGAAAAGGCTGGCTTGATTTCTCTTGTGAAGATGAAATTTCTGCCTGTGGATGAGAACTTTTCCCTCAGAGGTGAAACTTTGAAGAAAGCCATTGCAGAAGACAGAAATAAAGGCCTAGTGCCAGTCTTTGTATGTTCAACTTTCTGGTCGGGGGTATTGACGTAGTCTTGTGTTCTTAATGTCAACATAAAATTACATCTGAAACTTTTCTTACTGTGTTAAAATGCATTAGCTGATGGTTAAAATGTATACAAGAATTTCTGGTTTATTGAACAAAAAATTTTTAACATAATTTTGAGTGTGTATGATAGCCTCTCTACTTTTAAAGTGCTACATCCATTTATTTAAAAAACGCCATCTTAACAAGTTTGCTTTCTTCTAGGTATGTGCAACTTTGGGTACAACTGGTGTCTGTGCTTTTGACAATCTCTCAGAATTGGGTCCAATTTGTAAGTGTCTTTTTTTCCTGATCTTCAACTAGGATAGCACAGAAAAGATAGTATGAGAATTTTTCATGCCAAAACCAAGGAGAGTAGAAGCACTGCTCAGCGGAGTTTTTCAGATGTGTCTCAAAGATCGGTGGGGTCAGCGCAAGACTTTACATGGTTTCTGTAAGATTTAGCTTAGGATGCTAAAATACGTTCTGTTGAAGGTGGATGAAATTTGCCAACTGATAAATCTTTAATGTGGTTATTCAGGTTGTGAAGACCGTACGGGACAGAGTGCAGTACTGTTGTAGGATGGCTACATAAATATTTAACCTAGCAAAGGAGTTTGGAAGGTAGCGTTTGGTAGGACATCCTTTGTAGCCACCAGTGCAATAGGTAAATTTGACATGGTTGCAGGTTCTAATCCAGCATAAATTCTGACAAGTAGCTGCTGGAGACCTGTGGCACTTTCTCATATGGGTCAGAGTGTGGTGTCTGTCTGTCTCTGGATCCTTTTTGCTTGCCACCGTGTCCTCACTCTGGCTTTGTGCAAGTGAGTTGTACTGGGGAATTTCACTCAGTAAAAAGGCAGGTGGCAGAAAGCAAATGTTAAAAAGCCTCACTCATGTGAAATAGGGAATAATGAATTTTGTTATAGTCTATCTGATTTCGGCATTATCCTGTATTTTGGGGTTCTGGATCAACAGCTTTAGAATAAAACTGGATTGTCAGTTGTTTGTCTTGCTATTTTGTTGCCAGTCTGTCCGCCTCCTGTGAAAACATGCACCTAGTTTTCCGAGAGGAGAGATTAAGCATGTACTTCTGATTCCTTATGTCCCTTTACGTGACAACAATTTCAATGCCAACAGGTGAGGCTGAGGGACTCTGGCTTCATATTGATGCTGCATATGCAGGAACAGCGTTTGTATGTCCGGAATTTCGATTGTTCTTGGATGGAATTGAATATGCAGATTCCTTTACTTTTAACCCTTCTAAATGGATGATGGTTCATTTTGACTGCACTGGATTTTGGTGAGTAAAGGCGAGACACAACACCACAAGGATAAGATGCAAATTGCAAAATCTTTCTCTGCACAATTCTTTGCTAAATACAGTTCATTCTACAATTGATAGGGTTAAAGATAAATACAAGTTACATCAAACCTTCAGTGTTAACCCTGTCTACCTCAGACATCCCAATTCAGGAGCTGCTGTTGATTTCATGGTAAGTTGTTATTTGCGTTGATATTTTAAATTGCCTCTAAAATGTTCAAACAGAATGCGAAATTCCTCACACTCCAAAGCGTGCTTATCTTATAGCTGCCCTTATTACATGAAAGCATAAAACCAGTTATACTGAGATCTTAATGCAGATTAAATAGTAAAACTTTGAAGTGAGCCCTGGTTATAAAAAATAATTACAAAATTGCTTTCAGAGATGGAGATTGAAGTACTTCAGGTTTTTGCACAGATCAGGATCCAGCCTTGCCTTTGTAGTTAGAAGGGTCTTTTCTGTGCATTGTGTTGCTAAAGTAATTCCTATTGATGGCATTTTGTCTGGTTTTCTTATATGCCTGATATGTAATAAAGAAGAGAAAGGAGTAATCAATGGAAACACCATGCTCTGAAACAGCAGTAGAATGAATTATGTTTTTCTTCAGATTAAGCTATTCATAGGAGAGCTAAGAGGCATTTCACTTTCGATCCATCTTACAGCAGATTTCAGTCCGGTAAAACAAAAGAATATTCACTGCCAGTTGTTTCTGCTATGATCTCACCCTAGTCCTCAAAAGATAATTGTTTTCTTGAAATCAATAGTGCTTTTCACTGGAGTGTGAGTCTGGGTAGGGGGGAAATATATCAATGAGTCCCTCTTGTGGTTAAATAGGACCCTGCATGTAATTGTGTAGCTCCCTAGAAGTGTTCTTTTACATGTTTGTCACTCTTCCGTGCAGTAGGTGTTACTTCCTCTGGAAGGGTCTACACCTGTACCAGCTCTCACTGTTTATAGCTGATTTGGGAAAACGTTCAGGATGGCACTTAAATGTGCAAATTACAGGAACTGAAGTGAGCGCTCAGTCCTAAAGTGTAAATGGACACATCTTAAATTGATAATGCTCTTTAAATGCAAAAAGGTGGTGTTATTAGCTGGTAATTAACTAAAAATTCTAGCACATCTAGGCCATAGATTAAGGGGAATAGCCAAATTCTTATGTTTTTTCAAATAATTGAAAAATATGTGGACATAGCGTTTCTTTGGCTATTTCCAAGGCATAGCAGATTTTCAGTAATATGAAATTTGTGTCAATGGAGATTTGTGATGTGTGTCTGAAGTGTAAGGGGACACTCCTTGCTGTTGGTTTTGCACTCATTCATACACCGTTGTGTTTTCACAGCACTGGCAAATTCCACTGAGTCGTCGATTTCGTTCTTTGAAGCTGTGGTTTGTGATTCGTTCGTTTGGGGTGAAAAAGCTTCAAGCTCATGTCCGACATGTATGTGAATTAACGATGCAAGCATAAACGTATTATGTTCATTTATTGGTAGCTGAGTTGAATAAATGCAGCGATGCAAAGACGAGTAACAGAAATCCTCTCTCAGACAAAGCTTGCATGTGAACGATAAATGTGTGCTGATTTTACTCTTAAGTAATCTGTAAAGATTGACTGTGTAGACAAAGCATTTCCTGTACCCTTCTTGGAAGCTTTCTTTGAGGCAAAGTGGCAGCTGTTTGGGAGGCGGGCTGTGATGGATGGCTGATCCCATTGCTAGGAAGATTTACAGGCTTGAGTCTTTGATGGAGTGTAAATACAAGGGATCGCATTGTGGATCAACGGTTGCCGCAAAAGGAATCTAATTTGAGAGGGCACATTCTGTTTTAGAACCTTCTTCGAGAAAATTCCTATGTATAGTCCAGTTACTCTTGTTCATTGTCAGGGGTTTGGGCAAATAGAGACAGACTTTAAAATTCTTAGCTTTGTTGTCATCCTTCTGTTTGCTACCATTCATACATTGGAATGATGTGTTTTAGTAAGGAAAGGAATTCTTTTTAACTACTTCATTTAGTGTCTTACAGTGGGTTTGTGACAAACCAATACATAACTACTTTTTTTCCTTAATTATAGGGTACCGAAACAGCCAAATTCTTTGAATCATTGGTTAAAAGTGATCCACTCTTTGAAATTCCTGCCAAGAGACATCTTGGACTGGTTGTATTTCGTTTAAAGGTAAAGATTGGGCTTTTTGCATGTCTCTTTGGAATGAATTGACCACAGTTGATCTCTCCCCAGTCATTAAGGACTGTGAATAAACTTTCATGTAAGAATTCATAATGCTGGAATTTTTACAGACATTTGGATGTCACTGGAAGTTCTAACTATAGTGTTATTTTTTTTTTTCTTATTCATATTTAAAACAGGGTCCCAACTGGCTGACAGAAAAACTCCTGAAAGAACTAAGCAGTTCTGGCAGGCTCTTCCTTATTCCAGCAACCATTCACGACAAGTTCATCATTCGCTTTACTGTAACATCTCAGTTCACAACCAGGGAAGATATTCTGCAAGACTGGAACATCATTCAACACACTGCAGCCCAAATCGTTAGCCAGAATTATGGATTGCACTCCATCAATTCTGGCGATGGGGCAAAAATCCCTAATATGATAGTTAAGCCTAGTTCTGATGCCGTTGGTAATGCTTCTCAGGTTTATCTAGATGAAGGAAAATACAAAACACCTTCCAGAAAAATAGTAGTTCAGCCTAAGAAATTAGCAGCGAGTCCCAGTACATGTGTGATTAGTCAACAGGTGGAAGGTCAAGGGGATCCTGTAGATGACTGTTTTCCAGAAGATGTCCAACATGTTACCAAACACAAGTTAACCTCTTTTTTATTCAGTTATTTATCTGTTCAAGGCAAGAAAAAGACAGGACGTTCCCTTAGCTGCAACAGCATGCCAATGACTGGTAGTCTCGAGCAATGTAACCCCAAAGCAGCAGCCACTGACAAGAAGGAGTCTCATGCAAATGCCAGAATTCTTTCCAGACTGCCTGAAGAGGTGATGATGCTCAAAAAAAGTGCCTTCAAAAAACTAATTAAGTTCTACAGTGTCCCGAGCTTTCCAGAGTGTAGCATTCAGTGTGGCCTTCAGCTGCCTTGTTGTCCTCTGCAAGCCATTGTTTAACAAGTGAAAGAGTTTAGTCCTTAAGACCTCTCCAGGTAGAAAGAGAACCAAAGTTTGCTTATTCATATGCAATACCACGTTATTTTGTTCAGTATGTAAGCAGTGGCAAAGACCACTGAGAAAATTCCTGTGCTTTTACTGGTGGAAACCTCATGTATTTATAGATTAAAATGTCAAATAAATCTTGTAGGCACATAACATGAAACTTTCTGGTTTTTAGACTGTGGTAAAGAAAATGCCAATTTGATACCTGGCTTAAGCACTCTAGACTGCTGTGAGCATTGGTGTGTGCAGACAGTGCCAACATCAGTTCTGAACTGTGCAAAAAGAAGGATATAACCCCTCTGAGAGATTTTTCTCTATTAGGGCAGTTGTAAAACTGTGAGTTTAAACACACAGCAGCCCTGTCATTCCATCTGTGCTCATCAGTTACAGTGCACAGGAGGCTTTATGCAACCATGTTGCAAGAGTGGTTGCCCTTGCTAAGCATCTGTGGCCTTTTCAGCATTACCTAAGGTCTATAAATCACAAATGCATGAGGAAAGAGAGTAGGAATGGTATTTCACCCTCTGTCATAAGAGAAGAACTAAGGGCCATTACAGGAGAAAAGGTCTCTAAGCAGCAAACAAGCTTCTTGCTACAAGAGGTCAATGATGTACATATTTTTCAAGAATACTTAAAAAAAAAAATGGGGGGGTTGGGGGGGGAGAAAAATCTATTGAGGGCAGTTTTAAATTCAGAGATACTACTGTTGAGTCAGGAAGCACAATGATTGCTAGGAGATTATTCTGGGAAAGCACTGCTAGATGTTTGCTGCCTTCATAGTTGTTTCCGGACATCTGCAATCGCCCCAACTTGAAGGCAGCGTACTTGGCCAGATGTATCTCCAGTCTGACCCAGTACAACTATTCTCAAGTTATATAAACAGTGAGTCTGGTTAATCGGAACAATTTCCATACCTTTATACAACATCAACTAAACTCACAGTGGGGTATATTGAGGCATGTCTTACAAGGAGTAGTAAAATTTGGCCTGTTATCCCTTTCTAGTAAGAACAGATTTATTTTATCCCATCCTGTAATATTAATTGCCTTTTTTTAAAATCCTAGGGAAATCTAAGTGACACTTTACTTTGAAGCATCTGGCCTGCCACTATTCTATTTGTACCTGAAGGAAAGTACGCCTTAGTTCTTACCAATTGTTCTCATTCTGTGTATGTATTACTTGGTGCATAAAAAATAAGACAGCATCTCTGCTGCAATGGATAAAGGTTAATGTAAGCATCTAATACAGACTTTTTTTTTTGTTAGTTAATTTGAGACAACGGTAACCTTCGTTAATGGTCTCTTTTTTTAATGAGTTTTGTGTTTTGACTTAGGGATGTAATTTTTACTAATGCAGCAGATCACCCTTTGGTATGAACATAAATGTATTTGCATAAAGATGTCTTGTATTGTACCCACTTTCACATGTTTAGGTGCCCAATATTAACATTCACAGCATTAATACATCCATACACAGTAGGAAGGTAGGTAAGATTCAAAGTATGAAGGAGAGGAGAAGTCAGGGTAAGATGCAAGTAGAGTTGAAGTTCTGCTTTATTAAAACAATCTCACATTCACAATTTATTTCAGATACTGATATTTGCTAATATTAATAAATAGAATTTCCTGACAAGGTTAGAATAATAGATGCTTTAAAAACTAAATATTATAAAACACAGATTTATTTTTTTTTTTACATGCTCACAATTTGAAGACATGGTTTTTTACTGAGTTATAAATGTCCTGGGTCATTTGTACATACAGGTTTTCTTTGTCATCCAGGAAATACAGGCGATCTTTGATGACTGCTGGATTGAAACCCTCCTCCACTAGTTGTACTTTACGGTACTTAAAAGTTGCTGTAAGCTCAATGGCACTCTACAAAACAAAATTGCATCTCTACTTATCAATGTCATCATATAATCGTGGGAATTAGATTAGATTTCCCAAATTCAAAGGGAATCATATTCAAAGAAAACCCATACAGCACAGAAGCCAAAGCCTTGCTAATAAAGGTCTAAACTATCTGCATTCATCAGATAATAACTGGACTGTGGAATATGTGGGCCAGTAATTACTCTGAATGTAAAAAGTGCTGGGAACACAGAAACACTAGTGAAAGGCTTACCTTAGTATTCTATGTAAGTGAGGCAGTAAAACACTAGTTTTCAGCTTTTAGTCAGAGAGAATGAAGGGTTTTATGCAGAAATGTATTTAATCATGTTCTCAAATCAAAAAAAAGATTTTTTCACAGAAAAGAGCAAAGAAAATGTTAGTTGGACACTGGGCAAGACGCTCTGTACTTTACATGGGATGGCAAAACAAACCACTACCTTGACTGGTCAACTCTGTGTTGTTTGTAGAACTCAAAAGTTTAAAGATTGATTAAATAATTAGATGTGCTGAGATCTCTGTGTTAGTCCTCTTGAATCATCTCAGTGAATACACAACCTTTCTCAGAGGAGCAATATTTATTTTAAATAAATAACTTGAGAAGTACGGTGACAGTGACATTCTTGCAACATTTTCCTAATTCAAGTTAAACTTCAGTTTAGAATTTGGCTATTTATTTACTTGTAGGAAAAAAAATCTAAGGCCTCTCTTGCAAAAGACAGCTCTCTTGCAAGCTTTTATTTGTGTGGGGATCTTTATTTTGCACCAGAACAGTCTGTAGACGGAGCTGCACTAAACTAAGAACACAGTTGTGTTACTGTGCTGAAGGAATCCAACAAGAAATGTATTTTCTACTAAGAGATCTTCCTGATTTTACATTATAAAATGTGCCAGGTATCCTGTAGCTGCTCATGCGACTTGTTTGAGTTCAGCCTGAGAAAAACATCTGGGCGCAGTTCTACCTTCATATTGGTGACAAGAGCAAGTGAGAGACAAAAGAAGCTATTAAGGATTGCTACTATAACTAGAAAGTCCATAGTCCTCATAGAAAAGAGAGAAAATACAATCCAGATGGACACACAAAAGCTATGCAGGAACACTGGTTTACCTTTATCCTTATAAAACGAGGTCTTGCGTAGTTTGGAAGGTAAGTGTTAACATGTCTGTAAGTACTTTCTCCATTAAATTCAGAGTTTTCCTTTAGTGGAATACATGCCATTCCTGTTCTGCCTTCATAACCTGAAGGAATAATGACAGCAAATAAGTGTAGCTCATATCTAACTTTGAAGTTCAGGCTAACCCTCTCCCCTGCCCTTTAAGTGCACCCTTCCTTCTAAGCCACGTTAGAAAACACACTAACTGCATTTTCCTTTAGAGATGCAAGTGATTAGATTTCCTTAAGGCTTCAGCATGCTAGATGCCAAACTCTTTTGAAAGCCTAGCACCAGAATTAGAGATGGCAGATATTTTGAAAATCATCTTCCTTTTGAACGTCGTTGGAAAGACTTTGCAAAATCAGGTCTTGGTACTCTGAGGCAGAAGTCTGCCTGCAGCAGCATTTAACTGTGTGGGTTAACTTACTTTACAATAAATCATCGTAAATCTGCTTGTACTCATTGTGCTGACAATCTCACCCATGCAGAAAGAAGACAAAAAGGAATAAGACCCAGTCTACCATTATTTATTACCATAAGAATTATTAATTAAGCACTGCAAAAATCAGAGTACTTCAGATTTTTTATTTGTTTTATGTACTGAGAGGGCTCCTTCCCTCTTCTGGTGGCTGAGGGATGGGGCACCATTTAAACACAATTCTTTTAGCGTTCCTTCTGCTTTCTGGGGTTACAGGTAAAGCAGGAAGAAACAGGTAATATTCTTATATGAAGTTTTACATTAGAACCATATGAATGCTTTCCCAGAATTGTGTACAGGAGGAAGTGAAAATGGAAAGTAGCATCTAACGCTTAAAGAAAAGTAGAGCACAAACATCTGCTAATTTAAGATTAATTGTTCTTTAGTTTCTTTTGAGTCTTGTTTCTCTTTGCCTTTAACATCATGTACTGATGACACTTGGCATTTCAATTTTTTTATTCAGAATCTGGAGTGTTGAATTAATGAGTTCTCAGGTGACGTATATTATCACCCGCAGCTACATTACTAAAGTACAAATATTTCTGTGCCATGTAAAACAGAAAAAAAAAAATACACAATCCACCCAGTTCTTACACAAAAGTAAGGTGAGAACTGGTTTGAACAATATTTTTTTCCCCATAAAGTTGTTCCATAATTAGGTATTAACACCTCTTCTACGTAGTTTTACAAGAGCACTGAGAGTAAGAGCGTATCTTCATCTCCTAGAGTGTAATCTTGAGAAATACGCAAAGAACTCTAGACCATTTATGTTGTTACCTTTCTTTTGAAATGTCTCCTAGGGCAGCTGTGTGTTTATCCCTACCACAAAGCAGCTGAAAACAAGAGTGATTTAAAGAGAGAGGCTTTAGTTTTAGATCAATAGGTGTAGCAGAGACATACACGATTAATATAAAGTTTATTTATTTCAATTAAATTCGCTGTTCTAATAGATCATCTCAGTTTATAAATAGCCAAGTTACTCTAGCCTCAGAAACACTGGGCGTTTCTAGTCTCATGTCTTCCACTTTTAGTAGAGGAAATAGTGAGCGGATCATAACATTAACAAAATCTCTCACATGATGAATAAATGATGGAAGGAAATGGTGGATGTAGGAAGAGTGGCATCTCTAACATGCCTTTCAATTCCAAAATACTAAATTGTCATTGATGTGACCAGTGTTATGATATACCATAGTCTGGAAGCCTTTCTGGAAAAGTGTGATACCTGTTAATGAATTAATAATTAATCTGTTATACCTGTTAACATCTGCTAACTTAGTTAACAGGGGCTCCAAAATTCCTCCTCCTCCTTAGACTACTCTAAGGGCATGCAATGTATTATGCCACCTTGTCCAAACCACTTGCGCAGTGCAGTACCCTGGATTTCAATCAAATCTAACCGTGTTTGTTTGATTTCAGATCCTTACATTACACTCTAAGAATGGGTTCCAGTTTAACTGTCCATTGCAACCCAAACGCAGCGAGGAGTGCGAAACATGGACAGGAAGGTACCTCCAAAATACAGGAGGCAAGAAAGTAGAGTAAAGCTGTATCTGTTCCCTCTTTTGTCTTCCAGTACATCTGGGAATCTGCCTTTAGCAGCAGCGCCTCTCAAATTTAAAAAAAAAAAAAAAAGGAAAAAAACGCTGCCATACGCACTTAAAGAGTTTATAAAAGTTCAAAGATTTCACAGATTTTTGAGGAGGAGTAGAAAAAAGGCAGTAAACATGACAAAACTTTTTGCATTCCTTCAGAGGATTTCTTCACCTTAAAGAAAGGTGAAAAAGGGAGGAATCAATTTCCTAAGTGACGTTTGTTCTTGTAGAAATTCAAGTCTATTTTGTTTGTCCCACTCTACAGTAATTGCAGAGCTATATTCCTGTGAAAGATACAACGATGTTTATATCCAAGATACTTAATCTCAAATGTTCTTCCATTCTCCTGTTAGTATTCTTGGCATACTATGTTAACATAAGCTTTGGCTATGTTTTTTAAGCTAATTAATATTGCATATATTGAAATGATGGAATGTATCAAATGTAGCTTGCAAAAAATAAGCTGAAGTAGGGCTACCTATACTCTGCAGTTCAGTATATTGGTATCTTGTTCATGTTTTAAAAAAAATTCTTTTGTTGAAATACTTCAAGTATTTCACTCATACCTGGAACAGATACTCCATACACAGTAACTTCTTCAACGCAGTCAATCAGTCCTAAAACATCTGCAACTTCTGTTGTGGAAACGTTTTCCCCTTTCCACCTGGAAAATAAGCAGTCATTAGAAGTCATGATTTCTAAGTGCATTACATATAGTAATCTCCAGTGTTTTAATGTCTGACTTTACAATGGGCTGAACACTGAGCTTGAGATCAGAAAGCCCTTTTGCACTAGAACAAGGAACTTGTTATCAAAAGTAGAGAAAAACTTGCTGCAAAATTCAACAATGCATTCCAGTTTATTCAAATCTCCGAAGAATTTAACACGCTTAGTTTAATCATGCTTAAAATGGCTTTAAACAAACAAAACTCCCAAATATTACTTACCTTAGATTTCATCCTATGCTCTATGCTTTCTGAGTTTTAAAAGTATAGTGAATGTGAAACCACACTGGCTTTGTTCTATGAATGCCTGGTTTCTGACTATTCAAAATAGCACTCATTCATCACCCTAAACTGAACCTCTTGTAGGCTCTGTATGTAACTATGAACACAGCTGATAAAACACAACAGTGGAGGTGACTCAGAGTCCTCTCTCTTTCTGACAGAAGTCAGAGAAATTCCTCTTCATCAGTCAGTAGAAAATACTGGATATGAATTCAAACCTGAGAATGAGTCAGAATTTTCTCTTGTGACAAGAATTTAAATAAATAAACTAACCGGAATGTGTCTCCAGTTCGATCATGGAAATAAATGAAGTTATCATTGTTGATCACTAAAAGGTCACCACTATTAAAATATAAATCCCCTTTTTGGAATACATCTCTTAATTGCTGCTTCTCTGTTTGCTCTTTTGCTCCTGCATAGCCACTAAATGGTGCATATTGGGTGATTTTGCAGATCAGTAGTCCGGGTTTACCTATGAAGCAGAAAAACATTTGTTTAAAAAGCACAGTGTAAATTGCCAAAAAAAACTAATTTTTATTACATCAGTGAAGTTTGCAGCTGTTACAGTTATTTGAGAATTTTTTTCATAATCATCATCTTTTAAAATCAGTTGTGGAGGTACAGATTGGAGTTTCACCTTACCCTCTCAATTCACTAGCCTTTCAAAAATGCCAGTAGATTACTTTTAAGTTATCACCTGCTTATATTAATGCATCAGAACAGAATCTCTGAGGTCTCGTCTAGTAAGTGGAAAATAGTTGTCCAGTTTCTCTAGACAGCTTCATAAACCTGTTTAAAACATCCAACTCAGTAGGAGCTGTGTCTACAAAGGCAACTTACACCTAGCACCAGGCATGTTTTTAGGAGATGACCATTGGTATGGGCTGCTCCCATGTAACTCGGCGGGCATGGGGCAGCCTTGCCCCTCAACCAAAAGATTCAGCTGGATTTAGGAACCAAATATTGGAGTTCGGCTTGCTTGCTTTGAATGCGAAAAAGACCAAACGGTCTTTCATGTGCTAGAGCTGGAGTAATTTATGAAGAGATCAGGAGCACCTGTATGTTTATGTAAATTGAAATGCAACCCCACGTTATATAGAGCTTTGCATGGATGTTACACGCTGGAGTGAATTTTATCTCTATACAAAATAAATTACAGTCTGCCCCCATCAGGCCTGCGATTTTACACTTTTTCATGGGTTTCTCTCTTACATTGCAGGTATTTTCCTTGTCTCCGCAGTCCGCAACTTAAACACTGGGTGCATTTATGTAAATCTGGAATATATGTGTGCAAATCCCTCCTCATCCCAACTCAAGAGACTGCATAGGGAGAGCTGGCATAGGAAAGAGAGTGTACCTATGGGGCAGACACTCTTAACATAACAGGTATGTTCCTCAGCAATGAGAACCTAACACAGCTGATAACCCATCCACCTGTTCCCTTATGTAGAGAGAAGGTAAGCATTTCTGGACTCGCTCACAGCAATGACTACACATGTAACAGAATGCAACAAAATTAGGAAGTACCACAAGTATCTGGTTGAAACACAGATTTGCCTGTGCCAATATATAAACCCCTCCTATGAAAACCGATATTAAGATATATTATAAAGTAAGTATTTTCATGTGTGCTTTCTCTATTGCCAATGGCAAAAAGTTTCAGCTACTGCTGGAAAACAGAACTGCCTTCTGTTTTGCAAATGTTTCTTTAGTGGCATGTTAAGTACAAATTCTGAGAAGAGCTAAATAGCTCCTGCAGGAAGTCAAGATCTGTACTCAAAAATGTTCACCTGTCCATTATTAAAATTATAAAATTTTTTAAAATCTAAGTATACAGACCCTGCATTCCCCACTGTACTTTACCTTTCTGTTACGCTGTATTACAATAGCATGTGATTTCTTACATATTTTCTAACTTGTATTTAAAAACCTGGCTTACTTAATGGCAATTCTTAGCACCTTTCCAGATAGAAGCGATGCAAAGAGATGTAATTTTAAGAAGTAAATACCTTTCTGAAATTTTTTAAAGGAGTTAAGTTTTTACCTTTGGGAACTCTTATGCAGTATCCATTTTCATCTCGGACTGGTTCATCTTTCTCTACGTCATATTTAATCAGTTCATAGCGTAAGATTTTCTAGTGAAAATTTGCAAAATGTATACACAGATGAATATTCAATCTTTGAAAAATATTGTCAGAATTATACTACATAGTCAGCTTTCTGTTCAACAGGAGCCAAATCCATCACATTTCAACTGGATGTGCCAAGTCTAAATGTCCTTTTGCCTGAACTAGTGAGAGATACCTGTGATATGTAGCATGGGCAGCTATACGCTTTACTTGGGGAGAATCTTCTCCCTGAAAAAAATTATAACTGGGCCCTGGGTTCTTCCCAACTTGTCATACAAGTGGCCTAGTATATGCCCTTGGCGCTATACCAAACTTCACCAAGAAGGACAAAATGCCAGGTTTTTTTGTTATTCTTACCTTCTGCAGGCAGTTTACTCTTCCCACTGCACCAATTTTTCCAGTGTAATTAACAAAAGAAATGTTTCCTTCAGTTGATGCATAAAACTCCAAAATATTAATATTTCCAAATCTTCGGATAAATTCCCTCCAAACATCAGCCCTTATTCCATTTCCTATGGCAAGTCTGACTTTGTGATCCCTATCATTGTTTCTCTAGAAACAAGAAACAGTCATGAATTTACATTTCTGCTGAGTGAAAGCTTCTACTTCTGGAAAATGCTGAAGGAAACTTTAGTCTAAAAATATTGAGCATATTCTGATGCAAAATGTGTGCAAAGATTATTACAGTTCAGCTCATGATTTTGATGTGGAAAAGAAATTACTGAGCAAGTTAGGCTATGTATCTAACTGTAGTTAGTAGTTAACTCGATTTGGATGAAGACATGAACAAATGATTCTACGCAGAAAGCTAGAAAGAAACTCAGGCACCACGTTAAACTATTTTGTAAGCCTTGTGGTCACTATCTGCAGAAGAGTGTAATTTACCCTGAATTCAGCAAAACGTTTGCAGGATTTAAAATGGTGTTTGGGTGGAAAGGAAATCCCTTCTGCCATTGTAAGTGTAGGATTGAGCCTGCTAAAAATTCTATTACCACATTTCATATCACTTTTAATAGTGCTATTAGATCTTTCTGTTTACAAAATAAGGTAATAAACACATCGTGAGGATTTATGCCTTCTCTTAGATGCTTATATTTACCCTCAACAATAGGAACTATTGAACTGGGTCAGATGCTTGTAATTCATAAACATATCTAACGTGCTAATGAGTAACAATAGCCTGAGAGGATTTTAGCAAAATATGGAAAGACTCTTTTATCCCACTTCCTACCTTTTTCTCCAACTGTTTCTTTTATTACATAATTTAATAGTATTTTAAGGCATGAAGAGTCTTTTTCAATACATATTGGTTCATAACTTGGAATACTTTGTTGAAAGAATAAGACTATTCTATCAGCAACAGTCTAGAATGAGTATTTGTGCAAAGTAAGTATGTTGGCTCTATGTCTTTCAGGAAATACAGTGCAGAGGGCAATGCAGTAGATGGTAGGAGTAGAAGATGAGCACGGAACACTGGAATTGGAAAACGCTCTTTCAAGGAGGGATTCAAGAGAGAAGTCTGGCCGTTAAGACAAACATGTATTGGTCTTACAGAGTCATATTCCCAGAAAAGACCAAAAAAATGCCACAATAAAATGTCCAAAATTTTTAAATACTGTAAAACTTTAATTTCATTTCGGATTTCAGTCACATCACTTCTGGATTATTATTGGTTTTCTGCAGAATAGTCTAGAAATGGATGTTTAAATTTAATCTAATGAAGAAATACAATAATATATAGTCTTCTCTGTGATATTGAGAGATCTGCCATTAACATGTTAGCACAGAACCAAGCTTAAAATAGAACACTGAAATCTGTTGAAATTATGCATAGTGTCTACATGACTTGCTGTTTGCTTTTTGTAAAGTCTTTGTTTGTTGTAGATGATGCTCTACAGTACTGTACACAATACCTTAGTCTCTCATGGGAGAGACTCTAGTTGATTGGGCATTTATACATCTGAGCTTACACTCTTTATTTTGAAATGATTCACTGGGGACAGGATGCTGCTTGGCTCCACACTGTCCCTCATCTTTCCTTGTTCTTAAATCTGTATTTTCAATCTTTCTTCCCCATTTGCTTAGGCAGATAAAGAAAATTCATTATTTAGCCATTAATTAGTCACAGTTAATGAAAGGAGAAAGGAAGGACTTAATGATTCACCCTTAAGATGATTTTTATAATACTTGGACTATTCACTTGTTCTGAAATAACTACGTAAGTTAGGCGGAAATATAATCAGAAAGAAAACTGTGACACATATGGAATTTTTTTCTCCTGTGGATATGTAAAGCAAAGAAATGATAGCATAAATAAAAGTTACTAGCACAATAAGGAAGTTAAATAATGGCATTAGTTAGGACAGATGACACCCTACATCAGTGTGGACTTTGCTTATACTGTGAGTTTCTCATGGAAAAGACCGTGTCTCTGTTACATCTGCAATAACAGGCCAAGCCCTTTTGGCACCACAACAGTTTAAGTAATAATATCTATTTGGTCAAGTACCTGCATTCTTCAAATGTTAATCTCATCTTTCTGGGAGACTTGTGCACTCAAAGTAGCATGCACGTGGGTACATGGGGTCAGATATTAAGGTTATAAACCTTGCTTATGTAAAAGTATTTTCTCCACTGGTGTTAAATTCTACATACTAAGTAAACAAAAATACTTGTATTAAATAATGAAAGCTAAGCTATCTATGTATTTCTTAAAATCTGACCTTTGTAGATAAGCAGCCACAAATAATGAGTAATCAGTAGGACAGCCTCAAATACCACTCAGCTTGATCATTCAGTGGGCTTCAGGTTCAGCCATTCGTGTTCCTAATTTTTTTTACAAATCTGTTGGTTTAGATTAACAGGTCACTTTAAGGGTTAACCTAAATGTCTCTGTGTGGCTAACATTACCAAACTCACCCTATTTGGGAACTAATTTATGTGTGTCTGGCAACTGTACGCGTCTCTGAGATACTGGTTGAATTCAGGAATTTACAGCGTATGCCCTGTGACTCAGTTATATTTGTGTGTGCATGCACGCTATCAAGAAACACAACTCTATAAAAAAAGAATGTATTAGCTCATTCTTTAAGCTTATTTTCCTAAAAAACATTCTGCATGAAAGGAGATAATCTACTTTTTTTACTTTTTCCCCTATTTTATTTATAGTGGTTGAGTATTGGCTAATTATGAGTGCTTTGCTAATTGTGATTTTCCATGAACTGCAGGACTGATGTATACCTTATCACCACTCTTTTATATGTTTCAAATGCCCAGCTTCTTTAACTCAGTTTAAATCTCCTCCACCCACACTTTTTGATGAAGACTGCTGACCTAATCCAGAAGCCAAATCTTCTGATTATTAAAAAATTTCGTTTTATTAACAGCTTATTTTTGGATAACAACTCATGAAGAAATAATACAAAGCATAGCAGAATCTTCCTTTGATATCCAATTTCTGAGAAATTCTACTGGTTTTCACTGAAGTTATTTCATATCTCTAACTGACATCAGAATGTGTGATATTTTGCACACATACATAAACTACAAAGAAACTGCGGATCTGATTCTCTGTTCTGGCTTACAGTTATGAAATGGTGCTAGGGAGACTGACTGATACCACCTTTGTTCTTACTGAATTCTAATTGCTGTTCACTAGGCCTAGCTTTGTGAAAGTCATTTTGAGTGAACACATTTTTTAAATTAAGGATTAAGTAATATGATTGCAGGCAAGTGCCTATGAATAGGTACCCTATGAGGACAGTACATTAAGTGTATCTTCAGAGGGGTCACTCTTTCAATAATCACATTAACACTTTCACCGGGGGATCACCTGACTATCTTGGGTTAGGACATCTTAGCTACAAAACCCCCAAAACTCACACTGCCCAAATATGAAATGGCACAGTTCAACTGGTTCCTAGCGAACTCCTCATTTTTGCTTTGCAGCTAGAGCGCTCATAGAAGGTAAGTGTTTTCTCTATCCATTTTAACAGAATGTCAATTAATGGATTGCCATTGTTCTACTATTCAAAAGAATGATTAATTCAAGCTCCAAGCTCATTTTTTTTGTGTCCTTCTTGAAAAATGTTCATGTTAGTATGCAATGAGATTACAGACCTCATTAGGGAAGGTTTTTGTTGTGTTTTTTTCCCCCTTCACCTCATGGTTAGATTTTAAGCATAATATAACCAATATTCCCAGTAACTTAATTAGCCAAAAAAGAAAGGCAGTTAATATTACCTGTGGCACACTGCATAGATACCGAAGCACTTCCCCGATATACTGTATCACTGTTACATTATATTTCCTGCAATCATCCCAGAACTGGGTTGCTGAAAATCTGGCACGCAAAACAATAGTTGCACCTGTGTACGAAAAAGTAAAACAACAGAAGGAACAATTCTATCATGAGACTGCATAGAATTTCTTGGCACAACATTGTAGAAACTTGCAGAATTAGGGTTATATAGCTTTTTAGAAGTACTCTTCCTAAAACATGCTGAAATACAATTCATGCTGAGTAATTGGTTTAATCTCTGTTTCTATTCACCAAGAAGTTAAGGGCTGTTATTGTAGATGAAACTCTGTACTAATTTACTCTAAAACTGCGCAAAGAGCTGTCGTGTAGGATAGGATATATCCTGTTTGTCCAGGTAATGAAACAAAATTTGTACGGGGTGAAGATCTGTGCAAGTCATATGAAGATGACGGAGAAATGAGACTGTCTCTTGAGTTACGGAGCCTCTGGTAAGAGAGACGTGTATAACCAAGTATTTCAGCTCAAAATTTGGTAGCTAAGGAAAGGCTTACTATATCCATGATGGTATCTGTGCATGAATTCTGCACAGGAACACATTCATTCATACTAGTCAAGTGCATGGTACCTTTCATGATACATCCATGGACTCCAACAAGGAGGGCAGAGCTATGATAGAGTGGTAGAGCAGTATACACAATATCTTCTGAGGTAACACTGCCAGCATCAAACAAACCACAAGCTAGCATTATGCGTTCATGGCTAATCACTGCAGCCTTGGGAAGACCTGTTTAAAATCAAGCAAAGAGGTGTGTAACTTCATTTGAACAATAAACATAGTAAGACCAGTTGGTTTTACAAGGGCTGAAGAAAAGATTTTCTCTCATTCCCTCATGCACGTGATAGTCCCAGAGTTCAGGGAGGTGTACAGCTTCTGTCTATGCAGCACGCTGGAGTTTAGCTTTAGTGAGGATAGGTCTTCCCATGTGTAACTTCTTGGTGGTTACCCCCTGTTAAGTGCCCAAATTCCCAAAACTATGGTACCTAGGAATAACAAGTACCTAGAGAATGAGGAAATGTGATCTGAAGAATCTAGCATGCTGAGCAAAGGGAATGGGAATGCTAAAACAGAGGTTAATCTCAGGTCTTGTATCTCTCCTGGAATTAGGTATCTCCTGCAGCTCTGAATCACCCTAGGTGAAATTGGAATTCATACTAGGAAATCTCTTATTTGTTTCCCATCAGATACATCTGAACAGAATACTTGCTGAAACAGATACTAGAAGACAAAATGATGATAGTGCTAGCCTATTCTGTAAGAACAGAGATGTTAGAGACCTTAACAAGGATGAAAGACACCTGAGTTATTTGCCTTCTGCAGCCCAAATAGGATTCAAATTCATACCTCCTCCCTTCCAGGGGAGTGCCTAGCCCCAGATATCAAATTTTCAGTTTCCTGAGGGGGAATGAATGAGAGTAGTAATTAATGTTAAGTAACAGATTCTTTTTCCTTACTAAAAAATCACAATGTCAGGAGGAATGTGTGGCCTTCCACATAGCTTTTGTGACTTTACATTACCTGTGGTACCAGAAGTATAAATGTACATGGCAGGACTTTTAAAGGCTATATCTGATCTCCAAGACAACGGAGTAGGCTCATCTGAAGCAGCGTCTACTTTATCAAGAAAGCTCTCAACTCCTTCTGTAGCAGATGTCTTGCTTAAGTAATAAACTTTAACATTTTCTTTCTTCAAGAATGGCAGTATTTCTTCAACAGCTTCCTTCAATTCTTAAAGAGGAGAAGAAAATTCTGTATTATTCTGTGACCTGTACTATCAGTGCATCAACTTTGATCCAGCAGCTTTCATGTTTAGCTGCTGCTGGAGAAACTCATGCTCACGTCACTTCAGAATGCAGCCAAAAACACTGCAGAGGAACAGTGTCTCCCCACAAAACTGTGAGTGATTTGATTTGATCTGATTTTCTGCAGCAGGAGCAGAATTGCAAAGAAGCAATCCAAGCACCTTTCCCCTTGCCTACAGACCCTGTGGGACTCTTAAGGGAGTGTACACCTGGCATCACCAGCTCCACGTTGCTACTTTCCCTCTCCACCGTGGGGAAATGCCTCACCTGGCAAGTGCCCACACAAAGTTAGCTGCTAAAATCACCGCTATGTTTTATGCATAATAATGAAACTCATCTTTCTTGAGTCCCAACACAAATGGAAGAAACACTGGAAAACAGAATGAAAAGTGACTCGGCAACTAGTGGTACTACTGAAGCCTGGACATGATTTCAGTTATGTGCAATGAGCAGGCTAACTCCCTGCATGATCACGTCCCGTTTGCATTTCTCTTATTGAAGCAGCAATGCAAGTCTCTCTTCTCTACCCACTGCCAGTTTCAACCAAGTTGTAAAGAATGTAGTTGTCCCCGAGGCTTTTAGTCCCTTAAGAAGATGGATAATGCATTTGAGTGAAGATGACCAGACAGATGATGCAATCATTTGCACCTTATTTCTTTAGGAATCCAGACTAAAAGCCTTCCAACTCATAGGTGCTTTTACTTGAATAGATAATCCACAGGATTTAAAATGAATCCTCAACACCACTTTCACTGAAATAAATAACCCTCCAATAAACTTTGAAATCCATATTTAATGTAGGTATAAGTAACTGTAATGACATACAAACCGTACTAATGAATTCGGCATGTTTCTTTTCAGAAACTTATCTGTTCAATCACACAGACAGATCTCATATGATGGTAAGTTCTGATCAGACAGTATTTTCTCCTGCATGGAGCAGCAGAGAGAATCAAGGTCCAACAGAAGAGACATAGACTTCTTTCCTCTCCTGATGTCCAGCAATCACTAGTGGAGTCAAGCATGTAGTAAATTTTTATGAATAATGCTTTTTTCTTTTACTTTTTTTTTCTTCCTTAGAGTTGATGACTTTTTTAGTATGTTATAGAAGGAGGAAAAATACATTTCCAATACTATACAATAGCTTTTCCCACATATGCTAATAACTCAAATACTGATTAATTTTGAAAGTTCAGCGACTGCACAGAATTTATTCTCAGTGAGGCAGAAATTTATCACAAAAGGAGAAAATTTAATTTAAAATCCTAAAGTTTTGGGGTATTTAAAATACTTCAGTTACATACAACAGATGAATGAGCTCAACTATCTAAGCTGAAACAGAGTATATATTTTTGTAGAATTTGTTAAGTTTAGGCAGATGAAGAGTATCTTTTAACTTCCCATATGGTCATTCATTCATACTGTACGTATGCATATACGTGCAAATACATATAAAGGATGGGCATGAAATAAGGTCTCTGCTCTATATGGACAGAATGCAGCTCTCCTTTGAAAACATACTAATATGTCATAGTCTCTTCTATGGAAAAGGAATATGGTTTGCCTGCATGGGTTCATGCCTTTTTCTTTGAACTGAAACCTGACAAAAGCTTTGTATTACATAGACTGCAACCACCTTCATGTGTCTTAAGTGACTGTCCAGCTGCAGCAAGAGAATTCTTCTGCATTACCTTGTTTATTTGTAATTTGGACACTTGTGCAAACATAACCGTGAATTCATTACGTTGTTCATGATCGAGGGCTATTTTATTTCTACGTCTTTGATACCTTGTTATCTATTTGATAAGGGTAACAGAGCTCAATGCCCACGTCTTGTACATGAGCTGAAAACACGGTGCAAATTATTTGGACGCTTTTTCCTTTCATCTGGTTTGAAGCAACTTCTCAGATCCCCACGTTCAACTTTAGAGGATGGGATGCAACCAGAAGAAAGCGTCCCCCCACTCCAGCCCACCGCCGGGGAGTCCCTAGGGGGAGAAAGGCCTCCCCGCCACCCCAGCCCACCGCCCGGCCCGGCGAGGAGCCCCCTCACGGCGGGGAGGCAACCGAGAAGCCCCCCGCGGCCCCGCTCCTCTCCCCGCCGGCCGCGGCCGGTGCTTTCCTCACCTGGGGCCGCCAGCAGCACGGTGGCCGCACTGCTCTGGAAGCAGCGCAGCAAGGAGGCGGCCCTGATGTTGGAGTTGAGGCAAGCCACGGCGCAGCCCAGCCTGGCGCAGCCCAGCCAGATCCAGACGTAGGCCGGCCGGTTGCCCATGAAGAGGGCCAGGCAGCCGCCGGCCCGCAGCCCCGCCGCGTCGCGCAGCGCCCGCGCCGCCTGGCAGCTCCTCCGCTCCACCTGCTCGTAGGTGCAGACCTCGGCCCCGGAGAGCAGCAGCGGCTTGTGCGGCGTCCGCCGCGCCCGCCGCCCCAAGACGTCCAGCAGGGTGCTGGCGGGGCGGCGGCCACGGGCTGTCCGCGCTCTCACGGCTACCCGCGCCATCGTGAAAGCGAAGCGTAGGTCCTGGATGAAGTAGGGCCAGGCACGGCGCAGCAGCAGCGGCAGGAGCAGCAGCCCCGCCAGCGCGGTGCACAGGGCGGGCAGCATGCCGCCGCTGTCCCGTCCCGTCGCCGCGCACCGCCCGCTCGGGCACAACGGCAACGCCTCGCGCCGGGGAACGGCGGAACGACTAACCGCCGCGCCTCGCGAGGGACGGGGAGGGGGCCAACGGCCGCGCCTCGCGCCCGGTGACGGACGGGGAGGGGGNCGGGCTGTCCGCGCTCTCACGGCTACCCGCGCCATCGTGAAAGCGAAGCGTAGGTCCTGGATGAAGTAGGGCCAGGCACGGCGCAGCAGCAGCGGCAGGAGCAGCAGCCCCGCCAGCGCGGTGCACAGGGCGGGCAGCATGCCGCCGCTGTCCCGTCCCGTCGCCGCGCACCGCCCGCTCGGGCACAACGGCAACGCCTCGCGCCGGGGAACGGCGGAACGACTAACCGCCGCGCCTCGCGAGGGACGGGGAGGGGGCCAACGGCCGCGCCTCGCGCCCGGTGACGGACGGGGAGGGGGCCAACGGCCGCGCCTCGCGCCCGGTGACGGACGGGGAGGGGGCCAACGGCCGCGCCCGCCTCCTCGCAGGGCGCGGCCGCCTCAGGTGCTGGCTGACCCTCGCAGTGGCTCCTTCCCCCAGCAGCGCTATCTGATTTGACGGCCGTCGCCCCCCGCCGTAATTAGAGGGCCTGCCTGATGGCTGCTGCAGGGGATGGGAATGTGGCAGGCGGTGCGTGCCCGGGTGGAGTTGCAGCCTTGCGGGGTCCCGTGTCGGAAGAAGCACGCAGGTTCCTGGAGGGAGGTTGGCATTTTCCGTTGCGATCGGGACCGGTGCCTCTCTCGGAGGCTGAATGCATCCTGCATGGGATAGGAGCCATCTGCGCATCCCCTTTTGAAGCTGCAGTCGCCAGTGGCAAAGGCAGCCAAGCCTAGGCAAGGTTCACACCGGGAGAAATTTAGGATGAGGCTCCCTGGCAGATTAAGTGGTGAGCTGCCCTGGGGAACATGTTCCTACCCTCCTCTTGTACCAGCCCTGGTGCTATTCCTCACTGGGTGGTAAATAGTCTAATAGGTAAACAATGGCTGAGCCAACTGAAAATTTGGGGTGTGACTATTTTTTTTAATTAAAAAAATCCCACATTTATTAGTATTCTAGATGCACAAAAGGAATTTACACTCTCAGTCTCTCTGTCATGCTCTTGTCCAAGGCTAAGAGACACATTAGTTGCTCAGACAACCTTGAAGCAAAATCCAGGAATTTCACCCTTCTGACTGGACCCAGCAACCCAGTGCTTTTCTTGGTGAAGTTTAAGCAGCCATTACTGTGAATAAGGACTGCTTTTTCTTTCTTTTTTTTTTTTTTAACTTATTTTTAATTATTTTTCTAAGTACCACCAAGAAGACAGTTTCCTGCCCTCTTTTTCACAATTTTCTGCTCCCCTTTTATGTCAAATCTGATATTCTCACCACAAGGTGAGTTGATTCTGGTCATTGATCTGCCAGGAAACTTTTTTCTTCACTGCAGACTTAGTTTCCCCTGCCAGCTAAATTCACTTTGCTGCCTGGTGCGCTGTGGCTAGCTCTAATGCAACGAAAGTGCTGGATGTTCAAGCCGGGTGGGAGGGAGCAGAGTTTAGCTGTGGTCAGACCTCCCAGGCAGCTCCTGCAGCTGAAACTGGACCCAGTGGGTTGCAAGTGGTGTACAGCCAGCGTTGCCTTTCCTGCTACTCCTCCCCATGAGCCAGCATTAGAACTCATGCGACTGAGTGAAGAGGTGGTTCAGAGAGCTAGCCCAGGTGAAAATTAACTGGTTTATGTCTAGGGTAAATTTTGACTACCATTAGGCTTTAGTATTTGGATAAATTAGAGGGGTTTTTTTACAGTTCTTCTGTAACTGAGCTACTGTTTCAAACTGGTGCCTCAGGTGTTTTTTTAAGAGTTGTTTCACAGCTGTAAAAGCTACAGAACATTTTTGAAAGCTTCTTTTTCTGATGGTAACTGCCTGGGAGAAGTACAAGAAATTAGTATACCCTACTGGCTACATTCATGGCCAGTCTTTCCAAAGCACTGCTGAACTACCATAACTAATTATAGCCTTTTGCTCAGAAGAGTGTGTAGCAATATTGTGCTGTGGTCCTGCAATGGGCTTTGGGAAGAAGACTTGTTCTATGTAACCTTTTCTTCAGTTACGGCTCTGACTTTCTCACATGGGCAGTGGCGTTAGTTCTGTAACTTTAGTAGTGAATCGTAATCAGCAGCCTGCAGATCTAAAAGCCTCAGGTTAGTTGATCAAAATGTGCCCCAGTGACATTTTGAAGGACCTTTGGCTGCCTGGTTATTCAGGACTAATTTTTTAAAAAACTTGTATGTTTTCCCACAACAAATACTTGGTTTGCTGGTCAGCTTTTTCACAACACGTTGTTCTTCTAAGCTATTCCTTGAGATAAACCTTTTTCACTGTCCTCCAATTACAGGCTCCTCGTAAAGGTTTTCAGCTCTACAAAGATTTCAGTCATGAGCTAGCTAGCTAGCTTGCTGAGACAGTTAAATTTCAGAGGCAATATTTACTGATGCTTAACCTAGCAATGGCAACTAAAATTCAACTGTTTAAACAGTAATTATGTCAGCATTACTAGGCATTTGGATAGCCTCCAAATTTGAAACAAACTACACTTCTTCAGTTCCTGTTATTTCCTCTAACGTTTACCAAGCCCTACTTATGTCTATAGTGTTCTTGCTGATACTTTCCAGTTATCACAAATTTTGTTTTGTTCTCTAAAACCATACAAAGCAAAGCCCTGGTAGGAATTAGTCTGTGCTGGGCACTGGGACAATCTGTTTTTCTGCAGTAATCCCAAGGGGTGAAAGTGTGTTAGTCCATTGCTAGATACAGTTTTGCTTGTTCAAGTATTTCTCATTACTATAACAGTTTTAATAGGTAATTAACTGTTAATTTATATTTTGTTTGAGGTTAATATATCATAAAATGTGCCACATATGATGTGGCCTGACTTTGAGGTGCCTGGTGCTTTTCTGTTCTTTAAATTATTTTTGTGAGGGAATTACTAATCCAGGCAGGCTGTTTTGTGCTTGACTAATGTTATGGACACTTATGTTATAATGTATATTGATATTTTTTTCTCAAACAGCTGTCACTGTCTATAAATTGCAGCATGCTTCCGTATTTTTGCTGAACCAAGTATCAATTTAAAAATTACTAGCCTAGGGACAAGGAGTGCTTTTTTATTGACTTAGTTGTTTGCTATGTTTTATAGTTCAACAAACCCTATTTAATACCTTATCTTCCCTTTTTTTCCAATTTACTACTCCAAATGCAGATTTTTTGGAGAGAGCTGATGGGGCTTCCTATGACAGGTTGACACTTGTTTAGTGTTACAAGAAGCATGCGTGCTTGAGCCTGTGCTGGAAACTGGTCAAGGGCTGTCCTGTGCTGGATGTTGCCCATGGGACCTGGCTCTGCAGAAGGCCTCTTGCCAAGGTTTGGCACTGCCCAAACACTGCTTCAGAGCCTGCACAGTCATAGGCTGCATGGGAGAAAGATGCTGCTCGCAGCTTCTCACTGTGTTTTCAGTGGGTGCTCAGTTAATGAGTTTATGACTTCCCATGTATGTTCCATTTCCATAGTCTCCTCATCTCCAGCTTTCAGTCTCCTAATGCTTGTGGAAGCATTTGAAAAACAGATACCTTTCCGCTATGTCCCTGTGACAGCTGACATTCATGGAACTCTGTCTTTTCTCTGCATCAATATCATCCATGGGGGATGGATCGAATTTCAAGGTGTCTTTAGAGGTCCCAAGGGACTGTATTCCTTGTTATGTAGAAATTATTTTTTCCTACATTACGAGGCTATAATTTAAACTTATATAATTAAATTATATAATAAACTTATATAAATTTAACTTATATAATGAATGCCTAAGTATTTTGAAATGGAGGCTCCAAAATTAACCCTCCAAAATCAATTCGTATTTTTAGCAAAGTATTACTAACTTTTCCATTTCTGACTGTCACAACATGAATCTGAGCTGAGTCTTTAGTCTCAGCCCCTGTGAATGATGCACAGGCATACTGGGAGGGTTAGTTAGTTAATATTTGCAGGGTACAATGATCTATGATTATGTGGTGCTGATTATTTGCTTGCTCCTGCCACTGTGGCAAGCAGCGCATAGGTTCCCCTTGACTTCAGCTGTGAAATCCTAATTGCTCAACACGTGGTTATACTCAGCTTTAGACATTAGAATCTGTTTTACTAATAGAAAATACAGCTCATGAAATTTATTCACTACTCTCTTCTTTTCTTGGTCTCTGTGCTCTACTCTCTCATTTGCTTTTTTTTCTCCTTAGCTCTTTTTTCAGTTCTTTGAAGGGGACTTGTTGCTACAGTGCTCATTTGCACTGTCCACAGAGCAGGAAAGGCAGGAAAAAATAACGAAACGCTAAAGCTTGTAGGATGCTATAGAGCTCCTTATACTTGGGAAAGAGATTTCCACTCTGCAGGTTCAGGCACTCGAGGCTTTGCAGGGTTTGCCAGCAGGCAGGGATATCTTGCTTTGATCCACGAGATGTCACCAGAGGGTAACAAGTACCTGGAAGTTTGTATTAAACTGAGATTCAAGCTCTCTGTACTGTTAGTTAAGGGGAAAGTACCTGGATGGGGAGTGTGGGAAAGCCCAGCAGTCCTTATGCTGGCTAACCATAGGATGCTCCAAGCTGCAGCATCTTCTGTGCAGCCAGCCTCCTCTTTTTTTCTCTTCTGTTTTCTATTTTTTTTATGGTTTGGTGGGAGACCTTACTGTAACGGTACAATGCAACATGGTCCATTCTAGTTAGCTCAAGTGACAATAATCATACCACAAAACACCTCTTACCTAATTACTGAGATGGGATTCAAAGTGGATGACTTGTGGCTTCATTGAACCTGTGTAACAGGTCAGGTGGGTTGGTTCTTTTCTTACCCGTTTCACCTGACCCATCCCACTGAAAGACCCAACTGGGTATTTTTCAGGATCAGCTAATCAGGTATTTTTCAGTCAGCTGAACTGAAGTCTTCAGTTTCCAGTTTCAAATGCCTTTCTGTCCCATTTTCAAATTCACAGCTACTACAGTTGTTATTAAAGGTTTATTTGCAGCATTACCATAGTGTTTGTGGAAGATTGCAATCAGATGAGACAAGATGACCTGATCTAATTCATTTTTACTGCCAAAAGGGGTGATTCTGTTTCCCTCGTCTCCTTATGTGGTCTCCTAGTTCCACTACCTCCCTTGCTCCAGCTCTGGTGCTCTTCTGACACTTCAGTGACGAATTCAGCTCACTAAGCCAGCATAAAACTGTATTTTGCTGGGTGAGTTCTCTGCTGACTCACTGAGTAGAACTAGCTCATCAAGGGGTCATATTAGTACCAATATTAGGACTGAGGCAAAGGAGGGAATGAGGAGATAATAAGCAACAGCTTGATTTCCCTTCACTACATGCTACATCTCGAATTCTCCATCTGTTCCCTTCCCACTTCTACATGGATTGTAAGGTATCTATTAACCAGGCAAAATAATTTTTGTAAAAGTTAGGACCAAGTTCATAGGCTACGGAGAGATAAATCACTGAACCTACTCGTGGCAGAGTTCAAGCCATTCCATTTTTGTCCTCCCTGTCTGGCAGAGGTTCAGGAGATGAAGGTCAGTGAAATACATGCTCTGGCACCACTTAAACTGTGCTAACATCAGCAGTTTATTGGTATTTTTCCAGATCTTTCCCTACTTCTGAGGGATGATGCTTACAAATTTGTAAAGCATTAGGATTTCTATCAGGTCAGCTAGGTGAGCTGACTTACTGGTCCAATCTGCAACTGATTTGACACCTCTGTTCACTGAAATATTTTGCAATCCCCAACCTCCATAAAAGTGTCATTCAAAGTGAGTGAACCACTCCTGTGACCCTGGAATTTCCAGGAAAGTTTTGTCTAGTGGATTACCCAGGTCCTTACAAAAAACAGGAAATCTGGATGTTACAGGGTGCCTTTACTTTGCTACACTCTGTCACAAGCTCTTTTATATTCCTTTATGTTAATGACATTGCTTTTAAAAGATCAAATGGTGCAACCTGTCTGTGAATAACATGCCATGACTTGTTAGACAAAACCACATAGATAGTTCAGATTTATTTGCCGCACATATAGATATCTAATAGTCTAGACCTACAGGAGATCTGCTACACTTCACAGAAGATGAGAGGTAGCAGAGCAGCATGAAATGACAATACTATTACTATGTATGCAATTAATAACTATGGATCTTAGCTACTCCATCCTGCATATCATGGCTTAGTAGTTTAGCCGACTGTTTAGAAGCATATATGGTATCTTGAGAGGGGACCTGGTTTTCAAAAGCCTCTAGCAGCTCTAGTTGGAGATCTAACTGTTTTGCTGCAAAGCCTGAATGCTTGCAGCATCCATGTAGCGCTTGCAGCATCCATGTAGCACTCACAGCAGACTGCGAGTGTCTGTCTTCCCAGCAACCTACGTGGAAAACTGCAGCAGAAAGTGGAAGAAAGAAAGGGAACCTTTCCTCTGTTCTGCCTAAATTTATTGTATCTAAAACCTCTTAATGAAACCTTTCCAATTCAATAAATTGGCATTTTGCAACTAAGAACTTCTTTTGCTAGAAAATTGCCAACCAAATTTCCTTACAATACTGTGTTTGTTTCTAGGCTATTGAAATTAAAAATCTTAAACTACTTTGTATTGAGTGGTGAGCTTAGACTTAGCTCTCAGATCATTTATGACTGGCTAAAGAAATTCTAGGTGAAGCTGCCTGAATCGTAGAGAGACTCATCTTTCTGTTGCAGAGGTGTTAGAATCAACTGGTATGAAATTCGAGGAACAAAATTGTAATATTCTACAGTGACATGTGAGAGATTACTGGTGTTGGATGGTAACTAGGTTATTGGCACTGAGCCCATCCTCATCTTCCTTGGATGGACATAGTTGGGATTCATCAGAACAGATGTGCTCTTCAGGATCAGGGAAGGGAGCTGTCAAAGCTCAGGAATGATCTCATCTCCTAATACAGAAACTCTGAAGGGAGCCGTGCTCAATTCTCTTCCATGGACTTGAGAAAATGTTTCCATCCCATAAATAGATTTTGAATTCTGTTAGTTCGTTACAGATACACAGGCAAACTCATTCCAGAGCTATGCCAGCAGAAGTTAGTTCAGTGTTCAGATAGTTAGGTCAGTACAGGTATCCCAGTCATTGCAGGGAAGCTGCCTGCACCCTGCTGAGGGCTTCATATCTGTCAAGAACTGAAGTGGCCAAGGGGAGGTGAAAGGGTAAGGATCAAGCAGAAAGCTTAGCTGAGCCTTGACCTCAGGAGAAAAAAAAAATATTAAAATTATTCCTTTCCACCAAATTTTGACTTTGCCTTTTTTTTGTTTTCACTTGTGATGGAAGAGTAAATGACATTCATGTGTCCAAATCCACTGTTGGTTTTGAATGACTAAATTTAGGCTTGAATCAGATTCAGCATAAAACTTGCAATGAAATTATGAAATCCTCTGAACAAGACTCAAATTAAACCCTACTTGTATAATTTGTTACTATCCTACCATCAAGGCAAGCTTATATTCAGCAAACTTTTAAGAGGCATTACAGTATGAGCAACATTCTCTGATGCTGCCAATAAGAGCATCAAGGGATGGAACGTGCTAATCATAGATCTGTGTTTTCTGAGGAAAAAGGAGGGGGGGGAAAGAGGCTTTATTCTCACAGCCTTATTTACTGAGCAGCAGAAAACTGAACAGACAAGATCTGCTATCTAGTTTAGTCTAAGGGTACTCCAGGCTCTTTCACAGGAATAAACTGCATGCATATAGTAGAAAACAGTAATTGAGTAATTGCTTGCCTGTGAAAGAGAATGCTCAAAAGCTCAAGAAACTGCACAGAGTGACTGAGTTTCTATGGCTTATTCCTCTTGTCAGGTTGTCTCTTTAAGGCATTCTGTGATTCAGTGTAGAAAGGAGAAGCAGAGGAAAGCTGGTTTTTGTAGCATTCTCCCTGAAGTAAATAGAGGTCTAATAACTTCAGTACATTGGGCCATCCTCTCCTGGAAGCTTAGGATGGATAAGAGGTTACTGGAGAGCCAAGGCTTCCTGTCTCTTCCAAGAAATAAAACAAGTGGAACAAATGCTAAGTATTGCCACAATAATCATGCAAAATCCCTTCACATTAGGAGGCCAGTAGCTTACTTGCATTTGCAACTCACACAATGGTTAAAGAAATTAGAATTTTTGAAACTGTTGTTCAGATGTATAATGTGGTGTAGCTGAAATTTTAACTCCAGTGGTAGTGAGAAGAAAACTGGATACATTTGTTAGTTCAGGGGCACAGCAAAGTTACTTTAATAATTTTTATAAATATTCTTTAAGAAAGATGCAAAGCAGTTTCCAAATTTTAAATGCTAATGTACAACAGGCTATGTCGCAAGAGCATATATTTGAGATTCAAGAGATTTCAAATGTCCTAGAGCCACGAAGTTCACTTGGCAGCCCTGACAGAAAGTATTGTCACAGTACTGACCCTAGAAAACGTTGGCAGATCACATTACTGTATACATGGAAATACTGGTCTGAATGAAATGTATCCCACCAAGTGATGTGCCTTTTGCTGCATGAACCTCCTGCATTTTTCAGTAGTCAGCACTGCGCTGCCTTTGGAAATGACCGAGTGTAAAATGTCATGGATTATGATCACCAAATCCTTTGCCTTCATAGAACTTTATTCAGCTCTGTCACCTTTCTATAATAGAAACATGACGTCTAAAATTAAAACAGATATTTATACGTATGTTGGTACTCATGTTTACGTGCAAATACAGTGTAGCTAGTCAGAATGTGGATTTCTGCAAGCTCTGTTAGGAGAAGAAATTAATTATTAAATCAGTCATTTCTATGATGTAACATGATTTGTAAGTAGCCAGAAGGGCGGTGGAAAGTCCTGAAATCAGGTGGATTCAGTCAACAAGGACTATTTTATTTGCTCAGTTTCAAACAGTTTTTTTGGACTACTTTTAAGCCAAAAGTTTTGTCTAACAATTCTCTCACCAGAGCTCTGTCACTGTGTTTGCTATTTCAACTGCAACTTCTATCTTCTTGCGGGCCAGTGTCCTGCCTTTTACATATATGCACCTCTACTACCTGTACCATTTCCTTTGCTCAGTTAGTGAATGAATCCCCAGAGTGGGGATACATAACTGTGTTTCTCTACATCCTTCTAGTATTCCAGCTACCTGGTTCCCAAGAAAGGAGTTAAATTATTTCCTGAATTATCAGACATGCTTGAAATTTAGTGCAATACATATTAATATTGATATGTTCTTTTGAATTACATATGTTGAAATGCACTTTGATTGTATTTGTGATTTGATTGCATTTTGCAATGACATTTTAAAGACATTTTAACGGAAAGATGTGAAGAGCTATGTTTGCATAAACAAAATAAAATAATACACTAAGAATTGAATCATACCAGTGTGATAAAAATCTTAGAAAAATTTTGATCTATTGCTACCTTAGGTTCATATAGAAAACATCCACATAAGTCATCTTCCTTCAAACAGGAGAATTTTTTTAATCTTTTGATTTCTTAACGACAAGGAAGGTTTTAGTCTTGCTTCCTAAGAACATAAGGTTATATGACCGTGGGTTGTGTATGTGCATATATGCCTGTGTCTGTTCTCTCCTTCCCCTCCCTGTAATTTGAACCTGTTAGCTAGTTTCAGACAAATTTGAGAAAGGGTCATAGGTCTCAATGGTATTAAGTTCCTGCAAGGTTTGTGGTAACAGCTAGCTGGATAGGAATAAAAAGACCCCTTAAGTGCAGCAACTAGCAGAAAGGTTGCAGAGCTATTAGATACCAGTGTGTCCACATAATGGAGATTCCTTATAAATTCTGATCTCTGGTTATGGTAAATACCATCCAATTTATGATTATGATTTATCATTTACCATATTAATTCCACAAAAAGAGAGGAAATCAGTTTTACTTAGTCCTTGTACTCACAGCAGTAAGTATTTCATCCTGTAGTCAAAATTCCATTGTAGCAGATTGTATTCAGTCTGATGGAGAATTCAGCATGTCACACAGTGAAGATGTCCTGACAAGGAAGAAGAGAAAAACTTCCAAAAAGTACCCAGAACTGGCATTTGGTGAAAACTACAGTATTTTTCCTTCAATAACTATAAAAGATAAAATAGGCAGAAGCTACGTAGAGTTTGTCAGCAAGTTTAACGATTAAATCAGGTTCGCTGAAGCTGGGATTAGGGAGAAAGAATTTCCAGCCATTTTATATATGTAGCTTGTTTGGTTGGATAAGGGATTAAATCTAATTATATCTTTCTTCTGAGTGTGAAGAATGATAAAGTAAGATTTTATATTATTTAATTAAAATTGAAATCTCCTTCAAAGGACTTCGAAAATAGTACATTGATTTTCAGCTCTTATATAAGTCACAAGTTAAAAGCAAATATGTTAAATAAATTGGTTTACTTTACAAAATATTTCTACTGGTTTTGGAGTTCAGAGTTGACAACAAAATTATGAGCTTAAAGGAGGAAAAAAAAAGTCATTTTAATATTTTGAGGTGCATTTATTCTTCCCAACTGGAACAGTCTAGACTTCTGAACTTCAGGAAGTTTGAAACTTTCTTTCTAAGAAGCATATTGTATTCTTCTATGTTGTTCCTGATAGCTAACAGATAAGATTTGCTGTGCCAAATTCTCTTCTTGTGGGTGTAGACTGTTGGAATTTAGCAAGTGGTATCCTTGACAAGACACTATAAGGAACTGAAATCTCTCACAATTGTATTGTTGAACAGAGTAAGTTTCTATGAGTAAAGTAAAAGTAAGGATACATAAAAACTGTTGAATATGTTAAGACCAGCTCACAGCAGGTATCTTCTACAAAATCGCTTTAATCGGTAATATAGCAGAAATACTGGTAAGAAAGGGAAAGCTGTTCCTTAACCTTAAATATCATGTCCCTCAGGTTCTTCAGGCATGTTGCTATGCCACATTACAAATCTAAACAATGTCTGCTCTGAAAGGCAGGACCTCAAGTCCTGGACAGACAGAAATTCACATTTAAACAGTAGTACAGTCCTTTGAGACTTCTGTTTCTCTAATAGATGTGTGTTGGAGAAAGATACGTGCAACTGAGACCACATACTGTCCTAAAACAGCTGAGTTTATACTAACACTGGTCTTCTTGCCAAGGATAACTTCTCTTTATTGCATGTCTCCTGTTGCTTTTTCTAATTCTGTGGTTTTAAACTAGAATTTTACTACTTAATATCTTATTCTCTCATGCTGTTGGGCCAGAACGTTGTTCTTTGTTAACTGGAACGGCATTGCTTTAAATGGATTATCTAGTTATCAGAATGAGATGGTTTTATATAAGCCTGCAAAGCACCTTATGCCATTCAAAAATGATGGATAGAATATTACAAAAAAATGCATAGGGCCCCATTAAAAAAAACCCACAACCAAAAACCAAACAACTTGCTAGTTAATCTTTATAGGCCAGATCTCAGCAATAGCAATGTGAAGCTCCTGTTCCTGTTTCAAGTTAAAATTCCATGCTGAGGTGAGGTTTGCAGTGGAAGAAAATATCTTTACTAGATCAGCACATAGTTCTGAAAATAATTGGCAAGCTTTTGGGTAGTGAGCTGAGCTTTCAACGTGTTATAATAATTCTAGTAATTGTGTGTAATAACATTTATAATAAGATTTTATGATCCAAAGGGCTCAGCACCTGCAGAGTCAACCACATGTTGAAGTAAATTTCTTGTATTTGAATGAATGAACTTGGCTTTATTTACATTTGAATAATCATTACTGCTGGTGTGCTCCATAATTTATGTCATTGTTAAAATGTACATTGGTAGATCAAGCCCTTCTTGTAGAATAGGAAGACGAAGGTATAAAGAACTACCTAGTAAACAAAAAACAAGAGGATGCTCATTTTGATGCCATAGAGGGAACTGTGTGGATTGACACTTCCATACACCATAAATGCAAACTATATGAAGTCTGTATTGGATGTTAAGGAATAAAAAGATGTAGGATTTTTAAATGACTGCTTTAAGGAGACAAATGAGATTTTTTTTTTTCAGGTGACCCAGTGGTCAGGTGATGAAAGAAGCATAGGGATACCACTAGAGTGCATTTTAGATGGTTAGTGTATTGATAGCACTGCAGGTAATAAGGCCCGTGTGAGGACAATCTGGGGGTCAAATAGCTGGTACTCAACGAAGGCTGGAAGGGAAATGCTATTTACCATAAGTAAAGGTTTCAAGTTCAGACCATAAACGTGCCAGTTAGGAAAAGGAAAGGATTTCTGCTTTGATTGTACTTAAATGAAGATTGGCTTATGTCCAGGAGGAACTACCCCTAAGAAAGGTAGAAACAGACCTTTGAGATATGGGAAAGAATGTTTTCACTGAAAAAAAATGCGAGCAGAAAAAAATGCAGTCCAGCAGAAAAATAAAAAAAAGAATGCTAGCACATTAGCACAAAGCTCATTGTAATGATGGCGAGGACAATTTTAAGGACCCTATAAAGCATCAAGCGTATGTAGTAAGTAGGAAAAGAAGTATTGTGCAGAGTCAGAAAAACTATGTAAACTGAGTTGATAAAGAATGATCCAAAGGTCCAAAACTAGCTGATAAGTCGAGAAGGACAGAAAAAGAAGCACGACCTTTGGACTTAGCCACAAGCCAATCATTAATTTTTTTAGAAGGTCAATGTGAGTAGAGTGACCTTAGCAAAATAAACTGATGAGCATTTGAGCAGGACTACCATAAAATTTGTGTTGTTTTTTTTTTTAAATTAAATACATAACAAAAGTTGGTAACTAGGAATTAAGTAGCATCAAGAAAATTCCTTTTTGAAACTAAAAAAAAATATCCTGGTATCCTTTTCAATACTAGAATAGTGTTTGAGGAAATCATGTTACAAATAAGTCCTTACAAACTAAAAGAGTGAGTTATGAAAAAGTTCTGCAGTCATATGAAACAGGCTAAAGCATGCTTGATATCATGCCAACTAAAATAATTAACTTTGCTCTGAGAAGTATGTAAATTTATGAAGAGAGAACTCGCACTGTTCTGTTTGTCCTGGGAAGGTGTAGTGTTTACCTGTGCCAAAAAGACAAAGTGCTGAATGATTAGTTACCCAGTAGAATAAAACTTGCTTACTCATGTATCTAAGGTATGTTAAAACTGTAGCTGATTTTCTGTATTCTAGGACTGTAGCTTATGTTTTAATATATATTAATACTAATGATGTCTACCTTTTTCCTGCTGTAGATATGTGTGCTGAGTTGGCTAGCAGTACCTACAGTGTTACATACAGAAGTAATGTTAAGTATCATGTCTGTTCACAGCCTTGCCCCACTGTACTCGCTCTGGATAGCGAAGCATAGGCTGAAGGAGTATTGAACAAGGCTGAAGAAGTGCTGGGCACTGTGTGGGTGATAAAGGCAGAAGCAAAATTTTAAGGCGGAAAGAAAGATGCAGATGTTTACAACTTTAAACAGAATAACTCAGGTGAAACTAATTTGTGCTATGTCTGCTTTTTACTTTTGTAAGGCAAAATCAAATGATTTAAAAGTGAACTTTTATGCAAAGTTGACAAAATGCTGAATAATCTATCAGGCTAAGGGGGATCTACGAAATAGGAGTAGAGCTGGTAGCAAACATATTTCTCGTCGTAAACTGCAGTTCTATTGAGATAATATTTTTGAACATACTTGTGTTGATTTTGTCATGGAGAGATTTTTGCAGGGGGGAAAAAGTGTGTTAGTGTAAGCTGACCATTTTAGATTTTAATTTTAAGATGGCTTTTCATAGTATGCATTTTTAAGAAGCCAGAATTTGAAATTAAGTGTTTATTATTGAAGCACCCTTTCGATAACTAAAGAATTAAAATATTTTAGGCAAATCACAAATTTGTTACGTTATAGTCTCAAAATCTGAAATCTTAACATACGAATAGGAATTTTTGGTAAAATTGAATTTCTTTTGTCTACTACAGGTTTAATGAAGAACATGCATATTTGATGACCAAAAATAGCTGAATGATGCACTTCAGTACACTTTTTATAGAAGAATTTTAATCCTGACTGGAAACCTTCAAAGTCAGATTGCTGCTAAAGAGCCATCTGCGGACGTGAAATCGGGGTATGTCGAAAGAAGCCGCCAGTCATCTTTGCAGATTGCCTCATCCAGCTCGGCTCCGGGGCTCGATCGCTCCCGCCGCTCCTTCCTCTACCCCTGAGCCCGGGGGCGCCCGGCCCGGCCCTCCGGCCCGGCCCCTCCGCACCGGCCCCGGGACGGGCTCCGCGCCGCTCCGCGCCCCCGCAGCCAATGGGCGGTGCCGGGGCGTGTCGGGCCGCTATAAAACCGGCGGGCTGGCCACAGTTGCGCTGCTGGCGGAGCAGAGATGCTGCGAGTGCGGTGCTTGCGCGGGGGAAGCCGAGGAGCCGAAGCGGCGCATTATATCGGCTGGCGGGGTGGTGCCGCGCAGATCCGCCGCCGGCCTCGGGGGGGCTGGGGTTGAGGGTGCTCCGTCGGGAGGAAGTCCTGTGCGGGGGGCTCCCAGCGGTGGTGAGCGGGCGCGGGACGGTTACAGGCTTCTTTGACTCACCCGTGCATCCTGCCGGGTCAGCAGCACAGAGTTCAGTGACTCCAGTCCCCACTGTCAATGCTGGGCTCCTGTGTCATTACCCTTCTAAACTGAGTGTATTTTAAAAGGCAGATTTGAGCATCTAGTTGGCTGTGAATAAATTAGAATGTCTGTAACAAACAGTGTGTTTCTGTTAGTGCTCCAAATAATGTACGTTGCTTTGGGATTGCAGACTAAGGCGCTCGTGGACTGAATGATTGCTCTTTGCCTTTTGTAAAGGAAACATAATTTTCTTTCTTATTTTTATTTTAAGCTTGGAAGAGTCTTTACAGGATGGGTGCAGCGATCTTTACAGAGCACCCAGGCAGCTACAGCCTCCCAGAACACCTGTGCTGCTGATGACAAGGCCAGTAGCCCTGTGCCTAAGGACTGTCCTGTTTGCTCATACAATGAATGGGACCCACTGGAAGAGGTCATTGTGGGAAGAGCTGAAAATGCGTGTGTCCCACCTTTTTCTGTGGAAGTTAAGGTAAACAATAAAAAAACAACCTTAAAAAGGAAATAATGCACTTTATATATATATATACAATTTGCTTAAGGTTTACGGTGCGTAAGGTGTGGTATTTACTCTTGAAGCTTCTTCTTTCAACATAGTTGTTTACATCTGTGAAACTTTACAGCATAGCCATATTGATGGGAAATATGCTTTTTCTTTCAATTGAATTGTAAAACAGTAGTAGAGAGAATCTCTAGTATGTGCAATCTGCTCTAGTAATATAGCCCTGATGCTATCAAAGTGCATACTGTAGCTTTTGAGATAGTTGGTAGGACTGATGAAAGTTTAATTGGGCTCAAAAGTAGGGTTACAGCTTGAAAAAAAGTGTAGTTCACTACTCTACAGTCTGAGAAATACTGAGTTCCATAGCTGTAGACGAGCAGGACCATTATGTTCAAATAGCTCACTGCAGCTCTTACATGCTCAGGTAAGTATTGTGTGGAAACACATACTCCTCTGTTTTTCAGTGTTTTTCTGTGCCTAAAACTACAGCAGCTACCTAAACAAACCCACATTTCTTTGTTCTCTGAAATGTTGTATTTTAGAACAGGATCACTCAAACAGTGGGCTTGCTTCAGACTTTTGTGTACTTTACCTGGACTTTAAAGTTGCTAAGTATATGCTGTTACCTGCGTTCGTGGGGATGATCTTGAATTGTTCTCTTCCACTGTGTCCCAGTACAGTACTACCTCCAAGGCAGCACATAATCCATGGCTATCACAGCAAAATGAGCTGCTACACTACTTTTGCTGAAGAGAGCTTAGTAATGTTTTAAAGGGTATCTTGACAAAGTTGACTGGAAGACCTCAATTAAAAAAAGAAGGGGAATTTTTCTGGTCTGGCATTGAAGAAATGACAAACAAAGATACTGAAAATTTGTTTAAAGTGTTAGAAATGGTAGAGGAAGTTTGGGATGTACTTGTGGAGAAGACTTCTCTTCCCCTATCCCCTTTTACGTTTGTTTTTTATAGAATCTGGACTATGATTGTGGGCAAAAGTAGTTGGAGGAGTGTGAATGAATTACTGCAGCTTGATAGTTCTAATCCCCAGATAGAAGAGTGACTTGATTTACATCAGGACACTTGAGATGATATCTTGGCCCCAGTGAGCGCAATGAAAACTTTACCACTGACTTCATTATAACTTTTATTTACTCCTTGAAAGCTGAAGCTCAGTTACCAATCTCTGGAATGCTGTTTTAGACACTCCAAAGATACTTTAGCAGCTTCAGAAAAAGAAGCGAATGAGGATTGGCATGTCTAATACGCAAGTGTATGTATACACATTTATGTACTTAAAACTGCCATAATGAATGTACAGAAAGAGTAAGGAAAAAACGTGTTTAACTCTTACATTGTAACATTAAATGAGGCAAAATTCTGTTCTCAAGTAGGGGTCAAGGGCTTGCTTTAATGTCAGAAAAAAATACTATTTCAAATACCTAACTGCCAGAAGTGTGACATGCTATAAAGCTAGCCTGGTTCTACTGCCTGTTAAGCCATAACTAATCAAATGAGGTCAGAACTTCACTTTCTGTTACATGCAATATCAAAAGCTCAATGAGGAATGTCAAAGTATAGGATTATCTCTGCAATTCAAATACTTACAACTTGGGGTTAAAGCAAGCTTAGCTTTTCTTTATGTAAACTGCCAAATCTAAAGGATACATTGGCCACAACAGGTAATAGTAATAGAGCATGCCAGCTGAGATGTGGTTTCCTCTCTCTTTCTCTGCTTTTGTCTTAAATTTTGCTGTAGAAACTACAACAGTAACTTTACCTGGGGGTTTTGCTGAATAATCCAAACAGTAGCCCAAATCCTATCTTGGCAATACTGAAAGATATTAATAGATTCAGCTATTGTTCAAATCTCTATGTGGCTGAAAGGTAAGGCATGTATGTGTGTGCTGCTCCAGTATAATACAATAGCCAGAAATCCCTGTTACTGTCCCTGTAAGTAGCAATACCGGGGTTGATGTGTGTCCCACGCCTTCTGCCAAGTATAAATGAGGGTCATTGGTTTGTGTTGTGTAAGGAAAAATTGAAGCTTTGGACCTGAGATGCTTTAAAAAACACATCTCATATTATAACTCAAGTTTGGTAAATACTTGCTTTGAGGTACTTCTAAGTTGTGTCTTAAGATTGTATACATGTCTGTTTACAAATATTTAAGTGCAGGAAATATGGCTGCATTCATTACTTTGAGAAGTGGTCTTGGTATACACAGATCTTGCTGTGATGTGGGAATGATGTGCTTGGCATAAGATGGAGGAAGGAATGAATTGAATAGGGAGCCCTACATATCTGATGAATATTAACAAACTGACACTTGCATATTCTCTTGGGAGCTTGAAATGGGCTATGTAGGTTATGCAGAGGTAAATACACTATTGGGAAACGTGGGAAATCTTAACTAGGAGATTAACAACTACATTAATTAGGAGAATGCCCTTTTTTGAATTAGCACTTTGGTCAAAAATATCACATTTCAGATGTATTCTTCTGAAGGAGTTGACAGTCTGAAATGAGTTGTATGTATATGATCAAAGGGGCCTGAAATCTCAACCCTGAGTTGGTATGAAATAGATGTCCGAGTCGTATACCCTTTTCCCATTTATTCAAAGGTAGGGAATGTGAGTGGTGGTATGGTGTTAACCCTTACTCTGTCATAACTGTAAGATTATGCCATCATATTAGTGCAAGACAAGTATAATTTCCTAGGTTTGAAAAAGACCACTACTAGAGGATACCTGGTGAAGAGGGGAGCTGCACCTGTTACGAATTAATGATCTTCAAATACATCATGGGTGGCTCTGAAAATAACTAGCTTTACTCCATAGGACAGATTTGTCTCATTAGCAGAACGGGTTTCCATAGGAGTGCTAGGAACTTCATGTGATCTGCATGTGACTTCTCAACAGCTAGCAAGTCTGAGGTGATCAAATTACCCAAGACCTCACTTACAGAAAAAGAACAAATCCTTTGGGAAGGATGGAAAGAAGCTTCAGTACTGGAGGAGGAGGATGGCCAGCTGAGACCTTTGCCTGGGCTCTCTATATAAACGTTAAGGATGCCTAAAAGGTTGAATTTTTTCTTCCTTCTGCCTTACCCCTCTAGCATGAGGGCAAATATCCAGAAATAGTAGAGAGTAGAGTGGATGGCCTGGGTTGTTAAAGGAGATCAGGCATGCCTTCAGATGAATGGCCTTGCCTGTTCGGGGCTCACTGACAGTATTAGCACAAAAGGAACGTCATTACATTGTTTTTGTCCAGAACATTGCTTTCTGGAAGGTAGTCAGGACTGCAGTGTCAGGGGATGACCTCATGTTTGGAAGGGCAGGTTCTCCTGCATCCCATTGCTGTCACTCATGCTGCCTGAATAAGCAGAATGCAGTTTGGTAGAAGGAAGGCCTGACCACTTGCTCACCTGTTCCTGACCCCTTCTGCTGTAGTTCCAGAAGGGCTCCATATGTACTTGTTCCTCTGTCATGTTAGTGTTAGCAGAGACCCGTCAAAACTGCTGGTTTCACAGTTTATAAATCTGAATGAAACGCTTTCAAAGATATACGGAACTGAAGCAGCATCATCTGTTTTGATTATATGTCCGTATTTCCTTAACCGTGAGAACTAGGATGTTATTTTGAATTAGCTTTTAATTTGAGAAGACTATCACAGGATTTCAGGAGCAGAGGATTTAGACCTGTAAATGTTGTACTTGCTTTAATCCAACTCTGACAGGTGAATTTAGTATCTCTTGCATTTTCTAGACTGCTGCTGTACCTGAAGTATGGCCCCTTCTAGCCAACAAGACATGTTACCTGTACTTGGGATGCCTTTAGAATTCCTGATGTCACCACTGTGACAGTACCGAAGTGAGGTTTTAACAAGGTGACTACAGATGTATGCATTTTGGAGATAAGCTCAAGGTTCTTTTCATTTAAAAACATGTCAGCTAGCTTTATTAAATAGCAGAGTCGTGTTCGGTGTGTTCGTACCGGTCTAGTGTAATAAGGACAAAATCTTTCATGGCTACTTGGCAATACTAGTCACTAAATACTAACTGAAGTGTAATGTAATCGCTTGGTTTTTATCTGTGATTTGATAAATAATAAGAGTTTCTGTAGGGCTAAGACTAAAGAGGGGAAGAGAATTCTAGAAATATTTATTACACTATTATAATAGTATTTCCTTCAGTAGAAACGATATAAGCTATTGATCCATGTATATGCAAAAATATGAGGAAATGAAATATCCTGAATCCCATCTAAAAGTCAAACTAAACTTGCAAGTGGGAATGAAATGTGTACTTACTTCTCTATATTCCAGAATGGCATTTCCTTTTTCCCTGCTATTCCTCAGCGGACTTTTTTTTTTTCTTGAGCATCATGCCACATGTACAGTCTGTTAGCAGTACTGAAATTATCTGCCAGTTCAATGAACCTGCTTAGCAGATACAGCTGAAACTTAACTTTGTTACTATATTTAAGTGTTTGTGAAAACATCAGCCATTCACAACTACAAACAGTCTTAACACCAAGTTAACACAAGTTTAATAATCGGACACGTGCACATCACAAAACACCTGAGTGAAACCTTACCAATGGTGTGTATAAATAGAGGTCGTAAAGACAGCAGCGTGCTACCAGGATATGGATTCTCAACCAGGAATAACTGAGCATTTATCTGAAGCATTGATGCTTCTCCCTTCCTTTCCCCCTCCCAGCCCTCCTCTCCTGCCCCTTTATTTTAGAAGAATCAGCAGGACATTAACAATTCTTATCAAGTCTTCAAAATATTGCAGGAACCAAGTATAAGGCACAGTATGACATGTTAGGGTCATAACACATATAAAACAATAGGAAGTCAGTGAAAGAAGAACAAGAAACTTTGAACATTAAGAATTGTGTCTTACGCATCTGTTTCATTCTACCAAAAAAACCCAATGCTTATTCTTACTTACCTGTCCTTTTGTTTTAGGCCAACACATATGAAAAGTATTGGGGATTTTATCAGAAATTTGGAGGCCAGAGCTTCCCCAAAGACCATGTAAAAAAAGCTATTGCTGAAATTGAAGAGATGTGCAATATTTTGAAAAGAGAAGGTGTAATTGTCAAGAGGCCTGATCCAATTGACTGGTCTGTGAAGTATAAAACACCTGATTTTGAGTCTACAGGTAAATGTTCTTCCATTGTTGAAGGCCTTGTCTGTTTAGCTCTTGTCTAAGACATTTTGGCTGTCTAGTCTACGTTCTTGCTTGGAGCAGGATTATTGCCAGTGCTAGATGAGGTCAGTGATGGCTTTGTGTAGTTATGACTTGGAAAATCTCCAGGGATGGAGATTCTGCCGCCCAGTTTGTTGATCTGTTCCAGTGCTGCATGGATTTCCTAATGAAAGACTTTTTTCTAATACCAAACCTGAACTTCCCACACCAGCATCTGTTGCCTGATTCCCTTGCTCTGTTGTCACTGCCACTACCAAAAAATGTTCATCTGTCATGTTTAATGGCCCTGAAATTAGCTGTAGACTGTTACTGCTCTGTCCTCTAGTTGCAAGATGAAATAAGCTGAGGTCCCTCCACTTATTCTCCCAGGTCATGTGCTGTAAGGCTCCCCTGACTGTCTCGATAGCTCTTTGTTGGATCCTAGAGTTGGATCCATCTTAAACTATGGAGACCAAAACTGGAAACAGTTTTCCAGGAGGATCCCCACTAGTGTCAACGAAATTTGAATGTTTCTTTACCTTCAGGCCAAGGTTCCTCCTTGTATAGCACCATATGGCTTTGGTTATTTGCAGTGAGAGCACATTGGCTCCTATTGAGCTTTGCATCAAGCATGGTCTCCAGGCTCTTTTCATGTCAAATGTGTTCTTAAGTTGTTCTAGTGGAATTCAAATTCATTAGGGAACAGACAAAGTTGATGAAAAGTGTAATGGGACTGCTTCCTGCACTAGTTCTGTGTTCCTCTTCTGTACTAATACTTTTTGAAAGGATGGCATATAAAGAAATGAGGTCCACTTGGAAAACTTGCTACCCATCATCACATTTTGAAGTCATCTGAGTAATTCATAAGCATTTGTCTAGTTAACTTCCATTAACCAAATTATGAAGTGGAGGCTTTGTAGAAAAAGTTGCATGTATTTTGGGGGGAAAAAAAAAAAAAGTAACTTTGAAAACTTACTGAAGAATGTAAAGACCTCAAATTACACGCCGGTTTCCTGACTTCGCTGAAGATGCCTTTTGCCATTCTTTTGGATAGAAGTAATGGTAAAAAGGAGGGTGAAAAGTGAATAAACTGAAAGAGCTGAGAAAAGCATATTTGTCTCATAGGTTAATGGCCTTTTTACTTTCAGGTATGTATGCTGCCATGCCGAGAGACATCCTGTTGGTGGTAGGAAATGAAATAATTGAAGCGCCTATGGCTTGGCGTGCTCGGTTCTTTGAGTACAGAGCATATAGACGAATAATCAAAGATTATTTCAACTCTGGTGCTAAGTGGACAACTGCCCCCAAACCCACAATGGCAGATGAACTCTATGATCAGGTATGGTTCTCGTTTTGCTTCAGAACTTCAGTTCTGGTTATACAGAATTTTGTTGATAGTTTCAACCTGATATCTAGGTTTTACAAAATCGGGGGGAGAACAAAACAAATCTGGAAATTTGTAGTTTTTCTAGTGGTATGCAAATATTCTGTAGCCTTTCCAAATGAAACCAAGTGTGTGCAATTAGGGAATAAGAAACAGGAAGTTGTGTCTGTTGAATTCAAGTCTGCTTTGAATTGTTTTGATTACTGGCTGTAATTTAGGACTACTGAAGAGGAAGGAATGCTAGAAAGACATCACAAAGGTTACATTAAAGAATTAAGATTCCCTGAGAACGTCTGTATGTCCTGAGTGTATCAGGAAAGTGGGAAAGAATATATATTTTTGTCACAGGAAAAAAAACCTCATGATCTTTGTTTTGCATGATGATTAGTATTTTGAAAGTGATGTAAAAGAAATAGTGGAGGATCTAAATTGTGAGTATTTACCTTCCAAATATTTAAGTGAATATTTTCTTTAATTTTTCTTTCGTAATAATTTTGACTCAGACAATTTTGGTAGTTTCCTATAGGCCCCCAAATGCATTAGGACCTTGGTAAGAACACCTACAGTAAGTGCAGTAAAACTGGTTGTGGAATGATTATAACTTTCTGGGAACAGTGACATCTTATCAATGATGCAAAGAAGTCTTTGTTAAACAGGATTACCTTAGACTAGTAATTTGTCAGTATTGGAAAACTTCCAGACCCTGTTCTAAAACATAGAAACTACTTATCCAGAAGTTTTTGTTTGCTGGGTTTTTTTACACCTCATTTGTTCTTAATTGCATTGTTTCATTCTAAAAATCTGTTTAAATTCCTGAAGATCTACCTTCTAGCTCCATTCAAAAATGTGGAAACAGTAGGGAGTCCACCTTTGTTAGGAAACAGCTTACATACCAGTATTTCTGTCACCTTTCAGCGATTTGTTGGTCTGACAGTTAAACTCCAATGGTAATGAATATTTTTTTATCCAGCAGCCGGAATATTATAGAGATAGTGTCTCTGAAGAGCAATTAATTTCTCGATATAACTATTGCCTCTTATCCCATCACCTATTCTTGAATGTATTTTAAACCTTTTACTTAAACTTCCGCATCTGTGCTTTCTTTTTTTATTCTAGTAACGAGTAAACCAGACCACCTCTAAGGAACATACTAGCTATCAGTATAAACGTGTTTTCTTAATTTCAAAATACTCTTCAGTAGCAAACAGTTTGAAAACTTTCCCTTACCATCTCCTTTTTCTATAACTAGGATTATCCAATTCACTCTGTTGAAGACAGGCATAAACTGGCTGCTCAGGGAAAATTTGTAACTACTGAATTTGAGCCATGCTTTGATGCTGCTGACTTCATTAGAGCTGGAAGAGATATCTTTGTACAAAGGAGCCAGGTAAGCAAAGGTTTCTTCCAACAGTTTTGGTATCTATCTTAATGATTGATATTTGTATTTTTGTCTCTTTAAATTCCTGAACAGCATTAAAATAAGAGTATTGACAAAAGAAGTTGCTATTCATAGAATGTCTGATATATTGGATGAGACTGTCTTACAGCTAAGGGGTTAGCTAAAGGCACAAACTTCTGTTGTTTTGGCTTTAAATATTTATTTGAATAAAACCTTAGATACACTAAGCTTAGATGCAGTTTATATTCTAACCTAGTGAAACTTCCTACGTCCTGTTTTCAGGTTACAAATTACATGGGCATTGAATGGATGAGGCGACATCTTGCACCACACTACAGAGTGCATATAATATCCTTTAAGGATCCTAACCCTATGCACATTGATGCCACTTTTAATATCATTGGACCTGGTCTTGTGCTTTCTAACCCAGACCGTCCCTGCCATCAGGTAAGAGTGTAGCAGAAGGGGAAGTGTTTTGTGTTTTAAAAATGACTCAGCTCTATTAGGTCCCTGATGGATAATTGCTAATCCACAAGTTTACTTTGTGTGCACTTGTATAATATTAAATTATTGAATTTAAATAGCACTCAGACAGTTGTTCAGGAACTTACAGATGTATTTGCATCTTGACTCTAGAATTTTCTCAGCAGTGCAATGACCACTGTTCTCCCCCAATTTTCTGCTATTGCTCTTCATGCTTACCTACTGTGAGACTAGGCAGATGTGTTGTGTGTTTCTTCCGATGTACAGAGTTTACATATGATGGAAGCAATCTATTTTGTAATACTGTAATATCAAAGCAAGTACATAGGATATACTACTTGTCTGAACACTTCCACTACTTAAATATATTAATTGTATCCAAGGAGGAATTGAGGGTTTTCAGCTGCTCAGATGAGTAATCTCCCTTTTTCATTCCTATTTTGGAAGCCTCTCCTTTGGTATTGGTTAACTGTATCAATGGCAGGAGGCTGGTAATTCCTCAGGCATTCAGTTTTGAATAACTGAGTAAGAAATACTTTTTGAAGAGCAGGAAAGAGGAGAGACATGTAAAACCTACTACTTCACTCTGAGAAAAAGCTAATATTGCTAAACAGTGCAATCAGATCAGAACGCGTTCCAGAGAGTATGAACTCATGTTACAGACCTGTTACCTGTAGTGTCAGTGCTTGAGGATTTTTGTGAGGATCCCCATGATTTCAGAAGCTGTACGACCACATGGGAATAGCTGAGCTGATACTGAATCAGTGGGATAGAGCTGTGTGCAGCAGACATTACGGAACCACGTGCACAGCCTAGCTCTTAGAAGCAATATTAGTCTCTTCTCAGCAAGTGGCTTCAATGCAAATGGTCCCATTGAATTACTGCCTCTTGTAATATCCATTATGAGAATATATTTTTTAAAACAATCATAGTCTTTTCCTCGTCTCTTCCCTTCCCCTGTTTTTCATAACCTTCCTTGCAAGAGGAGACTCTTGGTCACCTTTTGTTAAACCCATGTGCTGTGACTCTTTTCATGGAAAACTGCTGTCTGTGTAGATAGAAAAAATAGATGCAGCTTTCTTTCATAAAAACTAATTTGGCAGTTCTGGATGACTGGGAAATGGGGGCGGACGTACCGGTGAAAGAGGGATGTTCTTTAAAAATCCTGGCAGGCCAGGCTGGTTAGTGAGTTTTCAGAATGGGAGCTCCACCTCCTGGTAACACTTGAATAAAGAGCTCTTCCAAGTATTCAGACAATGAAGTCGAAAAGTCAGTTCTCCTTAGCCAAAATGTTCTCCTCTTATTTTTAACTTAACTTAGCTGTGTAATTCTTAAAGACCTAAATTATTCCCTAGGATGCCTTTATTTTGTTTCCTTTGTTAAATAAACTGCATATTAAGTTTCTTACGAAGCATGATGCAAACATAATTTTATGTGGCATTTTTGGTGGTGGTGTTTCTATAAATGGCAGTGTAATTCATATCAATGGCTTTTACAATCATATGGGAAGAAACAGTATAAAAAATAAAGAATTTAATTCCTTTGTGCTGTTTCAAATACCTTTACTTCATAGGCTCCAAATTGCATGCGTTACCTTTTGTCTTTAATGTATCTTAGTATACCTTGCATATATAAAACCAGTAGAAACAAATGGTAGTGGTATGCAAAGCTTGAAAAGGCTTTCAAAAAATGCTTGTATGAAAACTGGGTTTGTAGATGGAACTTGAATGGGGACAAAAATAGTGAACAGAGGGAAGGGGATGTCATGTATATTGAAGAAGCCTGGGAAGATGTGGCATAGGTTGTAGGATGTGATGCGATACTTTAAGACTCTTGTTTAGAATCTAATTGCTCTTTCAGATTGAGCTCTTCAAGAAAGCAGGCTGGACTGTGATTCGCCCCCCAGTGCCACTCATCCCGGATGGTATATTCACTCTTTCTTTTCTAAGAATTTCAAGAGTATTCTTAAGAGTATTAATATGTGGTGACATTGGTACAGTAGAAGGTTCATTCTTCTGTGTTTAGATCACCCACTGTGGATGTCTTCTAAATGGCTCTCCATGAATGTCCTAATGCTGGATGAGAAACGTGTGATGGTGGATGCCAATGAGACGTCAATTCAGAAGATGTTTGAAAATCTGGGTACGTCCTAACATATTTCAACATATACTTAAAACAAGACGATCATGATACTAGCTATGCACATCAGGATGAACAAAGGTTGCGTTTAAAGTAGTCAAAGCAGCCAGCACTGGAAAAGGTACTCAAACAATTAGATTAGCAAGTAAAAATCATTCAGTGATTTCTCTCCTGAATACTTCAGTCATATGAATACAGGCTTCTTACATCTTGTGCCCCCTACAGCTTGCAGCAAATAAAGGCACAAGTAGCAATTAAAGTTACTGCTAGCATGCTTTTGAATGAGCCTTTTTAGTGTGAAACTGTGTGTTCAGTCTGGAAGTCAAAGTCTGTCTCGGAGAGATTGAGCATGCATATTGCTGAGTGATGTAGAGCTGGCTATCCCTCATTGCCAAAATGCTTTCAGATTTTTCTAATTTTAAATTCATTGTACCTTAAACTGTCAAATTAAGACCGCTTAACCAGGTACTTCTGTGCATCAGTCCTGTGAGATGTAACCTCATGATAGGGTGGAATTCCTTTAGATCTGCAGTGGCAGGAGAATTGTAATTGAATACGAAACCTGAAAGTCTTATGCACAACTCACTGCAAAGATAAATAATACAGACTTAAAAATCTGAAGTCATGCGGTTAATCCAACTGCTTCCATCATGCTGGGCGGGAAAGATGTAGGTAGATCTGCTTGTGTCTCATAGCTGGTTAGTAGGATGGTGGCCAGATTGTTTGGTGCTACAGCCAGCTGACTATTGCTGCAGGGTAAGTACATGGTGATGCAAAAGTTGACAGAAAGACGGCTGGTGGGCAGATGTGAAGTTTAAAGAAGTGAGGGATCTTTGATTGTAGAGTGAAGGATAATACTCCCCAGTAGCAGAAGACCCCTTTAAAGGGAGAAAAATGATGGGAAGGAGAGAATGATACAAAGGTGGAAGATAGCAGCTGTTAGCAGAAGGGTTCATGCCATGGATGTGAGTGCACTTATTGAAGCTTCCCTCAAATCTGAGATGATTGCAAGTGAGAACCGTGCGATCTAATGCTTTAATCTGTAAAGACTGGCTATACAACCTTGCGTGAATCACTTAGCTTTTCAATCTGAGTTTGTTTTAATTCTCTGCATGACCATGGAGCTGAGGATTTATATATGCTTGAAAGTACTTAAAAATGAGGCTCTTAATGCTAATCATGACATATCTTTCCCACTTGAACTTCACAGTCTGTGTGAGTTCTAAACAAACTCCTGTAGTCAGTAAGTTCCTAGGACTGAGGTGGGTCTACTGGGAACAAAACCATTGCTGACCTAAATGATGGATTCTACTGAGCTGCTCCTGAGAGTACCAAGAAGCAAAAAGGCAAACTTCGTAACAGAAAAGTCTTCTGATCCTAATCCATCTGTCAGGACTTAGTATAAACTGAGCCACAGCTGAAACATCAGAGCTTAAAAGAAGTGGGAGGAAGCTTAACCTAGGTAGTAAGTAGAACAGCCTCTTTCCCCTTTCAGAGAAAGAGGGACTCAGAGCTCTGTACTCTGAATGCTTCTTTTTATGAAAGACACTTGAAAGAGCACATTCAGTGTCTTAACCATATGTGCTCACACAGGTTTATGTAAGTGTGCCCTGGTCATATATTGTAGCAGAATTTCAGCTAATTCTTCACATACCGCAAAAACCGAATTTTTCTTTTTATTACTTGCACATCATAACACATCAAACACCAGCTGTGCTCCAGGCACTGTATATTCCTGAGGGTATCGCTGGAATAAACAAGCCAGCTATGTTCCTAGCTTGTTCCCTGCCTAGAATTTGGGAAAATAAATTCTTAACAAATGAGTAGGAAATACTTTCTGTACTTGTATCTAGCCATATGATCTGATAAAGCATTATCTAATGCTCTGATCAAAGCTTACCACATGAATTTGAGATTTTAAAGTATGCAATGTATGTTTCTTGCAGGCATTTCTACAATTAAAGTGAATATTCGTCATGCCAATTCATTGGGAGGTGGTTTCCATTGCTGGACATGTGATATCCGCCGCCGTGGTACCCTGCAATCTTATTTTGACTAATTATGAGCCAGATAGGCGGCAATGGTTCCGCTTCTAAACTAAGCATAGGAAATGAACAAATTAATTTCACTTCTGTTAAAACAACTGCATGAGCTCTAGTGCTTGATCAGTGGTGTCCTTACAGTGGTCTGGTAAATGATTTATTCTTACATACTCTTCACTTTCAGCAGATAATTGAAACTAGTTCCATCAGCAATATAGGTTTTCTGGCTGGCTTTTTGAAAGACATCCTTCATCTATGAAGCCTTTTCGCATTGGCTTTGAATCTAAAAACTTGACAAGATAGCTAAAAGGTCTTGCTAGAAAAGCTTGGCCACCAGTATTGGACATCTACCTCTGGTTACTCTATCAAATAGGCAGCTTGAAATGTTAAACTTGAGTAAACTTTTCTTATTCCTTTTAATGAGTCTATTGTTCTAATGTATTTGTGTTTAATGAGGTTAAAATAGATGCAACTGTACAGATCTCTTATGGAACCAAGTAATTTTTATAATGTTTTTCATTTCTCATTTACAGAGAACTTCCAGTATGATTTAACTTTTAAGACATGTTCGCTTACTTGTCATGCCTTCCTACATTTTTCTTCTGATGCATGTCATGCATCTGAATACTTTTTTATATTGCTTTTTGTATTGCTGAAATTGGTTTTTATTGAACTTTTAAGTGTACAACTGATAGCTAATATTCCGCTTGTAGAGGTTTCACTCTGGATTGTTTACATAACTTAAAAGAACAAGGCACAAAACAAAAAAAATACAACAACCCATCTAAGCCTAAACCTCTGACATCTTACAACCCCTTCTTCCTCCAGCTGTAGCAGATACAGAAAGATGTATCAAACATGCTGGATGCTGTGAAGGAATTTGAGTATTGATTACTGAATATGTACTTTTTATGTTAATAAAGTTTTTTTTTTTTTTTGCATTCTCAATTTGTTTCCTTTCTGAAAATGAGTAAGCATGAAATGTCTGGATGCGTATGTGTTTGTAGAATACAAACTACACATGGATTTTTTTTTTTTCCTGTAAAATGTGTAACATCTTAGGCACTTGTATAATGCAGAAAACCCTTGTACTATATTGTCCATGTAGTATGTTTCTGCTTCTGTTTTGCACAGAAGTATGCCTAGTGGGGGAAAGTAACGCTAATAGATATTTCTTACCAGAGTGTGGAGGAATCTATTAAGTCAGGCAATGCAGTCCACCTTGACAGAAAAGATGTCAGGCATAATACGATCACAAATAAACCCTATTTTACCTAGAGTTGGGTAGGTCTAAACAGGTTATATGTCAACAATCTAGAATGCTTTAAGATGTGCCAGACTGGAAGAGCTAATGAGACAGCTGCCAGCACTTGACCATGTAGAGCTGGTCCTTCTTTTCCCTTTAAAATCAAGGCTCTTTAGACAATGGAAGTTCATCTGAGTCTTCCTGTAACCAAGCTTTGCTTTCCATTGTTGACAATGGAGCTGGACAGCTGTGTAGCAGGTCATCTTTCCCCTTGTTCTGCATGCCAGAGTGCTGAAATGGTATCTGTGTGTTTGTGCTTAGCATAAGATAGCACAAGGTACAGCTTGAAACCATTACAACCTCTGGCCAAATGTGGATTAGTAGCAGAGACGTGCACCCCCTCCAGGACTGAGGAGACTGTATTTTCTTATCATGTTATACATGACCCCTCCTTGACAGGGCAGTGGTGCTTTACATGAACATTACAAATGCTCTGACTTCATCTCAGTGTACTCTTCTGAAGCAATTGTGGTATAAGACCATCACAATTTCTTTTCCCCCCCTTAAAAGAACATGATTGACCCCCAGTGATGGAAGTGCTGCGTCTGCCATGACCTTAATGTTCCCTTTCTCTGGAAAACACACTGCTGTCTGTTCTGATGTGATCAGTCATTTATTTCTTGTTCTTCAGAGCAATAGGAGAGGAAGAATTGGTGCAGACGTCTGCCTGTTTATGACTACACTGACAATGAAGGTGTAGTTCCTTCAAAAATACCATAGAGTGGAGATTTTGACATCACAGCGAAACACTCAAAGACACATTTAGCTTCAGCATTAGACTAATAGCTTAAGTTTAGTTGCCAACAAATGCCTGAACTCTAAAGTTTTTCAGTTACCGCCATTCATATGCAATTCTGATTTGTAGTGTTGAATTAAGGCATGGGCATCCAATCATGAGCATGACTGAAAATTTGTAAAGAACCTTGGGTAGTTGTTTATACCTATCTGGGAGAAATGCAAAAGGCAAATGGCAGAAAATCCAACAAGGACTGTAATTCACCTTTGTGTTAAATTTTTTTTTTTTTCAGTTTAAGGGAGGAAATGCTAGAATTCTCTTTTAGCTGTTGTTGTTTTATAGGGATTCTCACCTCTGTGATTCTCAGACTCTGTTGCTTGTGGACTGTTTCTTTTTAGGCATGTGATGCACTTCCATGGAGCCGTGTACTCTTTGAATCTACTCAACACTTAACGTGTTTTCCTAGTGTTTTAAAGAAAGTCTAGCAATTATTACTGTTATGATAAATCCATAAGCTCTAATGCTGTCTTTACAGAAGGCCTTTCTCACTGATTTTTTTTCTTCAGTTCATTTTAGGAAGCTGAAATAACCAACCCAACCAAATGAAAGTACTGACTAGGAAGTTAAGGCTTCTAGTTTAACAGGAAAGCAATGTTTTTACTATGCTTTCCTTATTCAGACCATGAGAAAAAATTTATTTCAAAGTTTCTAATGTCATAGTTTATCTTTAGTCTTCTTATTTCTAATACCTATTTGAATATCAGCTTTAAGAATTAACATCACTTTTCTTTTATAACCAGGAATTTTGCTGTTTTACTTAGGTGAAGTTAATAGATTAGCTGGAATTGCTCCCTTTCTGCACCTTTTTGGGCAAACTGAATTGTGTTTAAAAAAATCTGGGTATAGTCTCAAAGGATCAGAATTTTTCTTTTCTATTCATAACAGAAATTCCATTTAGAAAAGGATATTACTCAGCACTAAATTTAGGTGACAAAACTCTGACTTTATAAACATTTCAGCCTTTTCCCAGCTTTTTTGCTTATCCCTTGTCAAATGCTCTTTCTTATCTTAAACTGCGTGCGCAGTACCGAGTCTTTTAGCATGGAAACCACCAGTATGCTTCTGAAGTTGTTTGTTTTTTTCTGCCAGTAATACAAGTTCTTTTACCTAATCTATGGAGATTTTGACTGGTTTGGGAACAGACTTGTCTCTTAAATCATCTTTCCTTCAACAAAGGAAGGCAGGGGAGTTGTTATATATGAGCAGAAGCTTTCTCTTCGCTTTCAGTAGTAGTGTCAGAATACAGACTGGAGAGACACACTAGCAGAAATGCTAGTGAATATTTTTGAGACCTTCTCAGACCTGACTCCTTCACTGACCTTAAATTGGTCAGTTAGCCAGTCCGTTTCCACATAAGTTAAAAGGGAACCACGCTTAGGTACCCCATGAGGTATAGCGATGGTTAAACAATAAATGCCTGGAAACTTCTCCAGCCTACAAAAGTGCTGAAGACTATTTGGGAACTCTGTGGGATCCTGTGTGTAAGTCCAGCGGCACAAGAGCAGGGCAGACAAGGTTTCTTTCTCTCCTGGAACTGTAATATGGTCCCACTGGTGCAGGGAGTATGAGAATTCATTCACAGGTATGTGTATAGATGTCCCTGGGTTGGATATGCATGTCTGTGTTACCAAATGTAGAATTACCATCTCACAATTTCTTTTGTCCGGTCACTGTTATTTGGAGATATGATTCTGCCGCTATAGGAGAGGGTTTATGAAGTGGACAATGCAATGATAAAAAAAGTTCAAAGGTAAATTTTAAAGCTCTAACGGGCTTGCTTTATAGTGAAGAAGTTGAAAAGTGCTGATGAGAAGCAACATTTTCCCCAGTAACCCATTTAAGAGGGAGTGATACAGAGACAGCAAAACCTTTAGAGGAATGATGAAGGGAACATGATATATAATATTGTTATGGTGGATGCCGCCCCATAATACTGATACATATAATCTTCTGAGTTATTTTTATTCTTGCAGAGAGGGAGGTCAGGCTATGTCACAGTTGGTTTTGGTTAGACAAGACCCTGGAAATAGGAATCTACAGTGAGAAACAGAAGGGCTTGGTTTCTGCTTTGATATCTGATTACAAGCAATTTTTGAGGCCAAATTACATGTGGCCAACAGGATATTGGCTAGAGGAAGCAGGCATGATGGTGTTTGACCACCTCTGTTCCAGGCTGCAATTTATATGTAAATAAAGCAAATTAAATGTGGGCTGGACTTGATTTCTCCATAATTTGTTTTTCCCTGGGTGAGAAGGCCTTACATGCTTGCTATTGCATGGCAGAAGGTCAGCTTCAGCTTTCAAAACACACAGCACAATCAAAAGCAGCAGAAAAACAGACCTGACTGGGAGGCCTAAACCAGTGCATTGGTTAGAGCCGTAAGGAAAGGTGACAAATCAGTTGCTTAATCTACAGAGAGTTTTTCAGGGTGGGCTCAGCTCAGCTGTAGGGAATTAGCTCGCTACGCCCTGGGCAGGGGCCCTAGGGAGCTAAGATTTTCCTTCCATTTTGCTCCTGAAACTTGGCTGTAGGAAGCTCACTGGTAATGAGAAGGTATGTGTATTTGCACAGATGCTTGTAATAAAGATTCTTCATGTCAGTTTTTTAGATAAGATACAATTCTTAAAGTACCAGCACCAAACCAGAGAGGATGTGGAAAGAAGGTGAAGTCTTTGAGGCGGAGATAGTCTCCTGCTGTGTATGTGTATTTCATGGTTGGGAATGCTAAGTGCTGATAGGATACAAAGGAGGGGAAGGAGGGTTTTTTCTTTGCCCTACTTAGTGGGCAGAAGAGAAAGAATGATTTTCTCCAGTCAGTTGCTTCGGGCTGTGTCTGTGCCAGCAGAAAATGGTTGTTTCTTGTTTTAGTATCTCCTGAATGTTTCTGCTGCCTCGCTTAAAATATTCTCTTTTGGCTACATTTTTTGGCATCTGTAAGATTAATAACCCAGACTGCAAAGCATGGTGGACAGTTCTTCAACAGCAATGTTAATGCTTAAGAAGAGTAGGCTGATGTCTACATGCCTCCGTATAAAATTAGTCTTGGTTTTTAGATCAAAAATTAGGCACCCTGCGGAAAAGAATTTTTTCTCTGGTTTTATGCAGCAGTGGTGGAAATTAGATTGTTGGATCCACAGATATTTCTACTTGTCAAAGTTGTGTCTAGAGTTGAATTCCCTGCTTCAGCCTCCCAGACCTAGCCAAGGCTCTTTATTCCCACTAGGGAGAGAATCCAGTGTGTTTAGCTCTGCTGAAATTGTCAGGATGCCCCGCAGCCTCTGCCATTTGTCGCTTCCCAAGAGGGTCTGCTTCTGCTAGAGCATTCTTGGAGCTTAATTAAGCAGGCAGGAAATAGCTTTATGATAATGAATGATGTCCCAACTTAGTGGTTCATACATTAGTTTATAGCAAATCATCACCATTTATGAGTTAATGAAGTCAAATGTATGAATGAGAAACAGAACCTTCCAGTTTCTTACTGCTATGTTATTTTCATAAGCTTGGTAGTGTGATGAATTGGGCAGCCCAACAAAAAAATAGACTAGCAAATCCAATGCATGCTCTGTAACAATTTACACCATCACATACATAAGTCTATGGGACCTGATGAGATGCATCCCAGAGTCCTGAGGGAACTGGCTGATGTAGTTGCCAAGCCCCTCTCCATGATATTTGAAAGGTCACGGCAGTCAGGTGAAGTCCCCGGTGACTGGAAAAAGGGAAACATCGCACCCAGTTTTAAAAAGGGTAGAAAGGAGGACCCTGGGAATTACTGCCCTGTCAGCCTCACCTCTATGCCTGGGAAGATCATGGAACAGATCCTCCTAGAAGCTATGCTAAGGCACAGGGAGGTGATTCGAGACAGCCAGCATGGCTTCACCAGGGGCAAGTCCTGCCTGACTGTCCCAAACCATGACACTGATGAACATAGTGGCCTTCTATGATGGAGTGACTACATCAGTGGACAAAGGAAGAGCTACAGATGTCATCTATCTGGACTTCTGTAAGGCTTTTTACACAGTCCCCCACAACATCCTTCTTTCTAAATTGGAGAGGTATGGATATAATGGGTAGACTGTTTGGTGGATGAGGAATTGGTTGGATGGTCACATCCAGAGGGTAGTGGTCAACGGTCAATGTCCAGATGGAGATGAGTAACAAGTGGTGTCCCTTAGGGGTCTGTATTGGGACTGCTGCTGTTTAATATCTTCATGAGTGACATAGACAGTGGGATTAAGTGCACCCTCAGCAAGTTTGACAACGACACTAAGCTGAGTGGTGCAGTTGATGCTCTTGAAGGACAGGATGCCATCCAGAGGGACCTGTACAAGCTTGAGAAGTGGGCCCATGTGAACCTCATGAAGTTCAACAAGGCAAAGTGCAGGGTCCTGCACCTGTGTAAGGGCAACTCCTGGTATTGACGCAGGCTGAGAGATGAAGGGAATGAGAGAAGCGCTGCCGAGAAGGACCTGGAGGTACCAGTAAATGAAAAGCTGGACATGAACTGACAATGTGTGTTTGCAGCCCAGAAGGCCAACTGTATCCTGGGCTGCACCAAAAGCAGTGTGGCCAGCAGGTCAAGGGAAACGATTCTGCCCCTCTACTCTGCTCTGGTGAGTGCTGCATCCAGTTCTGGAGCCCCCAGCACAGAAAAGACATGGACCTATTGGAGTGGGTGCAGAAGAGGGCCACAAAAATGATCAGATGGATGGAGCACCTCTCCTGTGAGGACAATTCTCCTCATGAGAGTTGGGGTTCAGCCTGGAGAAGAGAAGGCTCCAGGGAGACCTTATTGCAATCTTTCAGTACTTAAAGGGGGCTTATAAGAAAGATGGGGACAAACGTTTTAGCAGGGCCTGTTGTGGTAGGACAAGGGATAATGGTTTTAAGCTAAAAGAGGGTAGATTTAGACTAGATATAAGGGAGAAATTTTTTACAATGAGGGTGGTGAAACACTGGAACAGGTTGCCGAGAGAGGTGGTACATGTCCCACCCCGGGAAACATTCAAGGTCAGGTTGGACGGGGCTCTGAGCCACCTGATCTAGTTGAAGATGTCCCTGCTCATTGCAGGGGTGTTGGACTAGATGGCCTTTAAGGTCCGTTCCAACCCAAACTATTCTATGATTTCCCTGCTCCCTCTGTGTCTTGCAGGACAAGAATGAGGGGGCAGCTATTTGGCTGAGACCCAGACAGGATAACACGAAGGTGATTCCAGCCGACAGGGATGAGCAGGAGGAGCAACTGGCAGAGACTAAGGTATGTTGATCTATCTGTTACCTACATGGATGATAGTGTAGGGACCTGGTAGACTTAACAATGCTTCTCTGGGTTTCCATGTAGAAAAAAGTGTAGAAATACTATTTTGTGTTTCTGTGTTGGCATCTCATTGGTGTTGTCTCCTGATGTGTAGTATAACTGTCCTACTGCCTTAGAGCAGAACTATGGTGAAGTAGAAATTTTTTTTATTTTTTTTTATTTTTTAGGTTCCAGTGCTTGCCTTTAGGGAATTTTGGATCTTCACCTCATCTGGGTGGGGTGTCAGACGCTAAAGTGACAAACCCAGTGTGACTATAACTGTGGTCTTGACGCATTTGAGGCACTTGGAGAAAGGCAGATGATGAGAACTGCACGTGAGGCAATCAGAATTATTAGAGCCGAAAATATAAGGTAGGTTTATACTTAAAGATAGACGGAAGCACTTTATGGGACTTAAATGCACCTGCATCTTAGACAGCGTGGCAGAAAAAGTATAATGGACATGACAATCTCTTGCCCTACCCCTCTTACAGCTCTGACTGTAAGATCCACTTGGCTCTGTGCACAGCTGGGCTCGGATGCAGGCATTTCACAATTGCCTGGTACTTCTTTCTGTCTGATTTAGTAGGATCCATGCTTCCCAGGCACAAAGGATAACACATACCAGTGTGAGGGGATGATGGCTGAGTTGTTAATGGCTTTGGGTGGGTGTGTCTGTGCATAGCACTCGAGACAACGTTAATTCCTCCTGGGCTTTCCCTACAGCTGCAGCGAGCAAAGTGGAGAAGGGGCTGGTTTGGCTGCCCTGCAGCTGCTTTATGACTTCAGGAGAGCAATACGTGTTTTTTTTTTTTAATCATGCCTAACCTTCCCCTTCCGCAGTATGGTATCTCACCCACCTTGTTTTACATACTCAGTCTTGCCTCTGTCATTTTATTTTATGTTCACCACTGTGGCAGATGAATTTTCAGCTAGTTCATGGACCTGGACTATGCACCTATTTTGTTGTGACTGGCAGTAGTTATTTTTGGGGTTGTATCTCTACATTGTTTGAAATCTGTGGGAGTAGTCTCACTTCTTTTCTACTGAACAATCAAAAAATAATCTCTGCCTTTTCACTGCTCTTTATTCCCATCATTTGGGGGATACTGTGTGGTGCTGTAGCACAAGGTACTGTAACACAGCACAAGGACCCTAAGTAATTGCAGCTCTGTATTCAAACACTTGTTAGTACTGATGGATTTGTCTCCTTATCTATGTCTCATTTTGTCCACAAGATGGTGTTGATATTCTGCCCTTATTGTGAGCTGTGTCAATGAAACCTTCATTGAGGCAGGTACCCTAAACAGAGCTCACCAGAAGATAACTTTAGCACTGCCTGTGTGAGACCCTCAAAGGCCAGGTGAGCGTTTCCAGAGTAAACCTTATCCTCATGAAGTATGGGAGGTGTAGGAAAGGGAACGCCTCGTTGAAACCTCTTCCAAAAACCACATCCCTGCAATGGGCCTGCAAACCAATTTGGCTCACTCATCGGTCCATGGTGGCTTCCACCCATGCCAGGGCCTGGCCCCTTCAGCCCATGGCATGTGATGAGTGCAGGGCTCTCAGCAGTCAGGGCCCTGTACGCCAGGTTTTGGCTAGCGTGAAGACCTCAGGGACGATCCACTCTAGGACAAGTGAAGCTGCATCCTGACATCAAATGTTGAATTTTATCTGGGAAGTGCTGATAAATCCCGATGACAGCAGCACTAGAGGGTGCTGCTGTGATGCCAGTAGCTTTCCTCCAGTCGACCCTAAGGGATGTTTTGAAACAATTTTTGTTTATTCATCTTGTTCCTGTTGATGTTTTGATCAAAGTCAGTGAAAACACCTCAAAATGTTTTTCATTTGTGGGTATCGTTTCTTTGATCATACATAAAGTACTATTTCTCAGCATCAAAAAGTACATATCTATATATGTGAAAGTAATTGCTGTGGAGTGCAAGGACACAGTGAGACATTTCCTTTAGGGCTCGCTGTATTGTTTAGGCTTGCACAGGGTGTCAGAAATGACATTAGGGCCAAATGAGGATTGACCTCTGCCTTTTGAAACCTCCCTCACAAGGGCTGAGCACCGCAAAAAATGTATCGACATAGCGTTAATTTTAAAGCTATGGCCCAAAAGCCATACATCTATAGGGTCGTTCCCCATTCTTTTAGATCCCTCCTTGGGGTTCAGTTATGCCTCCCTCTCTATGGGGAAATTCAGACCAAAAGTTGGTATTTTATTGAGCTGCGATACAGGTGAGATTTCTGTGGGTGATGTGGTTTATCTCAGCAGTTGCTGTTCCTTCAGATTACTGTTCAGAATATTTCCTTCTCTTAATGAAAATATGCTGCTTGTTCTTAGAAATATAAAGTGTATTGGGAAGAACCAGGAGTTAAGATGAACTGGAAGCTATTCACGTTGCCCTTAAGAAATTCCAAGTCATTAGGACAAAATACAATTTAAGTTTCTACAAATGCAGCAATTGCTTGTGAATTGCACATTATTTCTTCTGCAAATTGAAATCTCATCTTGGTAGTACATCAGTGATGTGCTTTTGAACAGCAAATTTAAATTCAAATACAATCTATCCTCTTTACTCTTTTCTCTACATTACTTCTGAGTCAGCAAGGCACTGAAATAACTGTTAGGTGGCCTGCTTGATGTTTATAGGGATGTTGGGTAGAATTTGGCCCTAGCTAGCTGTAATATTGAACTGTGTTCAAGGGAGCTGCAGTTCAGTGATCCAGGCTGTTACACAGCTCATGTAAAAATTATACCAGACCTGTTAGTTTTTTCTGCAGTTGACTACTAAGCAATATGATCGCTGCTGAGTGTGTGACATCCATGTAGAATAGGAAGTAATAACACTTTTTAAAATATCATTAAAAGTACCATTACTTAATGCTTCATGATGTCAGTATTTATCTAATAATTAATGCATACAAGTATTTGGTTTACCACAGGCTTTCCTCTCAGGGGGAAAAAATGGTCATTGCATACTTCAGTATGGTAGTGGCAACAGTGACTTTTTCTGGGAGTGTGGGCTTGCTGTTCCCAAGAGTCAGGAATTTTGAAGACTGAGGAATTGTATACATCCACCCTTCCCTTCTGGGCAAGAAAGTCTGAACCAAATTTCTTTGGTCTTGTGGTGGGTTGGACTTTTCTTGGGATGGCTGACATCAGGAGCTGGAATCTAATGTTGCGAGGTGTTTGTGGTGCCATAGGGAGTTCCTGAAAAGAAGGGTGAAATGAGGGTGGCTGTCTTGATTTGAAACAAGGCAAGGAGAAACGTCATTCTTCCGCAAAGCAAAGGCCTGCTAAAAGAGTCTCCTGCAGCACCTTGTTCAATGTACCTGATGTGGCTTTGTTTTGAAGGGATAGCTCTCTCTAGCTCCTTCCCCCCAACCCTATTTACAAAGCCCCATTCCTTGGGAGAACTCAAGGGCTGTCAGAAGGATGGTAAATATAATCACAAAAGGAGAAAAAAAAAATTGTAAAGACTGAGCTTCTTGGCTATGGTGAAAGAGGCAATGAGACAAGATGTGTAGATATATAATCTATGTCTTCCATGTGTGTGGCTTGTACTTTTACCACATTGCCATTCTCTTTTCTATATATCCAGTAATGTGTGGTAAATGGAACACCATCCAAGAAGAGGCAGGGAAGAGGATTGCAGTGATTGTCCTTATCAATTGTTAGGCAATGATTTCACAATTGTAGCTCATTTTCTTCATTGTGAAGCTAAGAGACGGGCTGTACTGCAGCTCTGCTGTCTGCAAACACCAGCATATTCAGATCCTGCCCCCGCTTTTGCTAAAAGATAAGCACAGTATGATGCAAAATGAGATTTCTTTCCTAAACAAGAAGAGATTTGTAATGGCCAAACACTCAAGGTATGCCTAGCAAATACCAAAACCTAAACCCTTTGCACTAGTTTTCAAGATGCAGTCATTTCTGTGATAACTTGGCCCCCGAGTTCAGTTCACAAACCTTTTCTAACTGGAACAAACAGTTTTTTTACACTATACCAAGAGTCTGTGTTTTCCCACAGCAGCCCTGATCCCTGCCTTACAGCTTATCTCAGGAAGGAAAAAAATTTAAACCTTTGTTTAGTGTTGACTAATAGCATTAAAGTTACAGTGGGATGTCGATTAACCTGTTCTGACACGTTTGCTTGTGGCAGCAGCTTGTTACCGACAGGCCAGGGCAGCCTCCGTAACGGGCAGCCTTATCAGGGCTCAGGTCAAAGGCCTGTAGAATCTGAGGTCCGAGTTTTATGCTTGCGCCCACCGAGCGTTAGGCTGAACATCCAGGTCGGTGAGGTATGAAGAGTCTCGGGGTGTCACTAACAGCCCAGCACTGCCAGATTTGGGGCAGCTTGGAATAAACCCGCCCTCAGCCTGAAGTCAGATGTACCATCTCTGTAGCACTAGCAGCTTCTCTCTGGTGTGCCTTCTCATGTGGGTCTTCCTGATGGCATGAGCTCACCTGGGAGCCTTTTCTCTCTGCGGAGTATTTGCAGGACCTCTTCTGACTGCCAAACCACCTATTTTCATGATCCTGACATCTCCTCTATATCGAGTTTGCTTGAAGCTGGCCCTATTGCAAGGAACTCAGAGCCCACACGTAACAGTGCAATTTCCTTAGGAAACAAAAACGAGAAATAGTTTTTAGCTTTCCCTGTTGGTCCAGAAGTAATAACAGTCATTTCTGACACGTTCATGATGCTTTCTACTTGCCTCTGCGTTAGAAGTGCAAAGAGTTGTTTTGTCTGTATGGCCCCTTCCACTTCACAGCTCCTTATGTTCTCCTGCAGAGGTGAGTGTTGTTCCTGCCTGCTTTCTGAGAGAGAGAGAAACTGCACCGTGCTGTGGGCTCTCCTGAAATAAAAAAGGAAACTGATACCCAGCTGCAATTATAGCTCTCACTTCCTGATCTCCACTCCTGGGCTGTACTTCAAAGCCGTCTTTAGACCCGTCTGCACTTTCCCTTTTCTTTTTCCTCTTCTTTCTTTTCCTGGTGGACTTTGACATCAGGACTGCAGATGTATAAATGGGCTGAAAAGTTTAGTTTCTGGCTTGGTACCGGGGCTGGATCCTCCAGCCACAAGTCACCTTCTGACGTGGCGAAGAGTCATCACCCTTGTTTTACGGGGGAAAACCACTGAGCTGCAGAGAGAAATGGGTCTGGCCTGTCATTGCCCAAGAAGCTAGTGACTAATCCATGGGGAGAGTCCTGATTTCCTAAATTAGTTTGGAGTAAACCAAGCTGTGGGCTATCCTTCCTGTGATCTGACACAACTCGGAACAGATGTCTGGTTTACACTAAAGGTTGAAGCTGAAAACCTTGTGAGTTTGCTTCTCCACAGCAACCATAGGAAAGTTTATCTTATGTTATGCTGCGTATGGGGAAAGTGTTTCCTTTGATTGCCCTGTTTTAAATTAGGTAATGGCCGATTCAAAACCAAAAAAACTGTGAAAATTACTGCCACAGAATGTCATCAAAGCAGAAGACGTAGCACGGACACCTACGTGGATAATGAGATACAGCACTTTTGCTTGCTATTTAATGCAAGCAAACTTCAGACTGCTAGTTTCGCCTACTCTGGGACATAGCTAATATGTCACTAAATGGATGACCTGTAAAGAGAAACCACAGAAAAAAACAAAATGCAAAGCAATTTGGTATTTCAGGCAGACCCCTTGCCTGCTCTCTTAAAATTCAGCAAGCAATTAGTAATCAGAGATTTTTGCCCAAGAGAGTAAAAGGAACGGTGGAAAACAGAGTCCTTGAAGCTGCTGTAATAATCAGCCCTTGTGAATAACTGGGGCAAAGACTGGTGTAATTACCCCCACCCTGTTCCCTGTCTTACGCCCTGCCTGAGGTTGAGCTGACTCCCAGCCGGGCAGCGAGGGCTGGCCAAAGGTGCCCCCTGAGGGCCGCAACGGTGAGCCAGGGCTGGCTCTTGAGGGACTGTCGGGTTCTGCACTGTGAAAGCTCTTTGGCTCTCAGAAAAAGGCCCAGGCATACGAAATCACAGAAAGTGAGATTTCAACCTGGTGAATATTTGTAGCAGCAGCCAGTGTGTAGCAGAATCTTCCAGTTGGGAAGGGAGGACCTCGGCTGGATTGGATAGTGAGTTCATGTGAGCCTCGAATCATTTCAAAATAGGCAAAACTTGATTAACTACACAGCCGCAGTGGAATGAGCGTGTGCCCGGGGCCTCGAGGACTGTAGGCTTGTGTTGGCCACTGGGAGCAGACTGGGATGGTGTTAGACCCGTCCCCACACCCTGTGGGAATAAGGAGAAGCTTTGCTTCTCCTTGGGCTTGTGTGGGCAAATGGTAGGAGTCTACGTGTCAGTAGACAGAGAGGCAAGTTTGATGAAGACTTTAAATATCTTCAGTGCACAGCCAGCTGTTCTTGTGAGATAGTAGCACTGAGTATTGCTAGTCTCGCAGCCTAGGTGGGGAAACTGAGGCACAGAGCTTTTGATTTACCTCTCAAAATCACAGAATCAATGACAAAGAGAGACTAGGTTGATGGTTTCTAAATTTGCACTCTTGTCCTTCGCTTTGCTGTTTCTCCATGGAGACATCTGTGTCCTTATGCTTCTTGCCTATTTTGTTTGTCACATTTGACTTCACTTCTTTGAAATAAATACGTAATCAACAATGCGTACACCTGGCTCATAGTTAGGCATACCCTACTCACAGGGTTTGAGGGCCTGTAACTATTCATGGCATAGCCTAGATAGACACTTCCAGTTACTGACGATTTTGTAAAATGTAATCTCAAATTCCCTAAAGACCAGTTTAATTAAACTGCAGAGAAATATCTCACGAAATCCAATTTGATTACTGAAAAGATGAGTATATAATAGACCATGTGATCTTGAGCAAATCGCTTATGCACTTTGTGCTTCAGTGGCAGAAAGATGTTTAAAGATCACATCCCTGTACTGCTAACTTTTAATGATGCTGCCAATATGAAAATTTGATTAAAATATTTTAAAATATTTTATATTTTGACAGAATTAACTTTAATCTTTCTGCACGGTTGCCAGCAAAAAAAAAAAAAAAAGAAAAAACAAAGTTGTCTCCTGCCATATAGATATTTATAAAGAATTGTTCGTCAAGAAGGGTCACATATTAGAGAGAGGAAAAAGTGGCCTTACTTTTCCAGAGTAGCCAGTGACTCTGGACTCCTCTGTTTTGGGGATTGTTAAAGAGAGGCCTTTCCCGAGCGGGCCAAGCACTGAATGAAGCCATGTGTGCCTAAATAGATGCCAGAGATCACAGTCAGTTTCGAAATCTTAGGGCACCAGCTATCTGCAGTGGCACTGCCTGATACGCAGTGTAAACAGAACAAAGAGTATTGATCTTTTGTTACCTGCTTTTATTTATATTTATTGTAGCCCCTCTCTATAATGCATACAGTGTGTTTCGAGAGAAATGTCACTTTCTAAATGGAGCGTGCCCCACTGGGGACGTGGTTACTCCACACCCTGAGAAAAATAATCCCTTTGCGTGAGAAAGCTCCCTTAGGCAGTCTTATGGTATAGCCTGATTTTTATGGATTCTGGCAGAGAACTGAGGGCTATTTTGTAAATTTGTCCCTATTTTATGTAGACCGTTGAGAGTGGAACTCTTTTAAGCAGAGCATGTGGCAGATGGATGTGTTGCCAGCATCTGGACGGGAGCTGATGGTCTCTGCTGCAGAGGTTACCTGCCCACACATGGGTCTGCTCATCCTTAGGGAGATGTGCTTAGGAGTTTGACCCCAACGGGATTTGCAAACAGAGCTTTGTGGTTTTGTATGTGGCCCACAAACGTATGCAGAGAGCTTTGCATCGATCAAAATGAATGCAGTCAGCCCCCCGCCATCTTCTCTGGATTTCTTTCATCTAATAAAAATATTTATCTACCCAAGCAATAAGTCGAATGTAAGTTGGCTTTATTACTGTAGTGACGTGGAATGGTTGGTTGCTGGGTGACCTTGCTTCTGATTTTATGGTCTAGGCCAGCTCTGGCAGCAGAGAGGTGTGGCCATCTATTGCACTCCGTTGTCAGGCTTCTCCTGAGATGATCAGAGGTTCAGTGTCAGTTCTCCTATAGTGCCCGGGAAGCTGTAAACGTTTGCCATTTGTTACGTGAAAACCTGGATCTGCAAGGAAGGTCTGTGGAAGATAAATGCCTAACAAGAGGAGCTATCAAGGCTTAAAAGAAAGGCCAAGCTCTGTGAAATCCAGCGAGGAACCAGGATCTGCAACCTTGGATTAGACCAGTGACCATAAAACTGGCGTGTGGCTAACTGCTGGGCATTGCAAACTGGGATACTAGGGCCTGCATGGTTTGGTTTGGTTTCGCCCAGAGGGTTATTTAATGTTTTTCATTGGAAACCAAAGTTTTGCAACTAATCAGACATGGAAGAAAATGAAGGAGCAGATATTTTTGAAACCAGCCCTGTCTCTAATGGTCCTTGGTGCAAGGTGAGGACTTTTTTTTTTCCCCCCCCTCCCCCAATTACAGAAAATATTATCTCTTTCTGCTGTTTGTTTACAAGTGACTTCAGTAAACCATTGCCCTTGGACCAGACTGAACACAACCTCTGCATCAGCCTTTGTAAACAACTTCAGAAATTCCTTAGAGCAAGGTTGTGCTAAACTTGTGCTAAATAGAAATGAAATGGTAATGTGTGTGGTTAAGCGACTGTCATCCACCTCACTGGAAATTTCAAATATCTGAGTAACTACAGGTTTCTGTGCTGTGGAAACTACCAAAATAGTTTTGTTAGGTGCTTGGAAAATCCAGAAACTTCTTATAATTTTAGCAAAGCCACTGCTTTAAGGTTAGCAGGTCAAACGTGTTTAGTAAAACTGCAGCAAGCATAGGGTAAGATAAGCATTAACTTGGTCAAACAAATTGACAATTTAACTGCGTGGAACTCGATGTCCAGCAGCAAACTCCTCATATTCTCTCAGAGCTCGCTCGAGAGCATTTAACCTTCCTAATGGGTCAGCTGTGCTTCTTGTCAAATCCCGAACAGTGACGGTCGGAGATTGTTTTCTGTTTGCCTGTGTTTGTAATTTGATCTCATGTAACAACATTGTCCTCAGCTCACATGTAACCACAGGGGTAACTCTGACATCCTGTCTGAAAAAACCCTTGTTGTTTCCTGTGCTTGAAATTTGAAAGATTTCCAATTTGGACAGGTTAGCATGTTTATATTAATCTCATCCTGTTACATGAAATTAAACGATTAGTATTTTGGGAGTTGGGCACTCTACCTCCATTTTGGTTTCCCAAAAAATACTGGGTTTTTTTTGTCTCTGTGAATTTTGGAGGGGACTGGCAGAAGTTTTTCTATTGCCTGTGCTGAAGCCAGGATTTCAGTCCAGACATTTGTGCTTTGGAGAAAGGGTGTCTGGGAGATCATGTCAGTAATGTGCCAGTTCAGATTTTAGCTCAGAATTGCCTTTTCTTGATAGGAGTTACTGGAAATTAAGACAGAAAATTTAGGAAACTGGCAATATGCAAAATATCTGAGTGTTTGCTACTCATTAAAAAAATATTCTTAGTCAATACGGAAACGTGTGTATCTAATGAAAATATGTTTGGTTTCAAGAGCTGGTCAAGCGAAAGAAACGCAATCACCTTGTCCTGTTGGAGCATCTGCTCGGCATTGATCACTTGGTGCGTCTCCCACGGCACTGCCCAGGCAGTCGTTCTTGTTAGTGCTTAGGGTCCCTCACCTGAGTTATCTCCAACAAAAATATGCATCGCTGTTTCATTTGCCGTTTGCTATTTTTTATTTTCTTGTTTACAAAGTTGGATATCCAGTTAAAAGGCAGAAGCAAGCAACACTCAAAAAAAAAAAAAAAGAAAAAAGGGACAAAACAATGAGAGCAGTTTGTAAACACTGAGGCTGAAAATTATTCACCCCAAATATTTGGCAAGTAGGCAACAATAACAAAATATGTTCACAGAACTCTAGAGCAGTTTGCAATCAAAACGTCTGTGTTTTCATAGTATATATTATTCATCTCGGATCCGGATTTCTGTGGAGGCGGAGAGTTAGAAAGTGATTTCTGGAAGTAGTGTGCAGCTTGTTCAGTCAAGTTTTTCTACATCTGCAAGTGCGCCTTGTTTCAAGAATACTGGCACTTTTTAAGACACTTGAGACTTGCGTATATGGGAGTCTGGGCAGGATGCATGGTTGTGTCAGGAGAGAATCCATTGAAAAATAATATGCACTCTCTCATGGCCTAAAAGTTCACAGAATAGGTGAAATTTTACATACTACTCTTTCATGGCTCATAGAATATGATTTTCCTTCTGTAAATCTGGGATTTTCTCATTTTTCCTTTAAAAACTGGATTCCCCCCCTCTCCCCCCCCGTGAAAAACCTAAAGGATTTTTTCAACCATATTTTAGTTACATTGGTTGCAGTCTTAAAAATTTTACTTCAATGTGATAGCACATTTTTCTCAATAAGTATTGAGAAATAATATTGAGAATAGCTCATTAACCAGCCCTTCAGCAACTGCCTTCGCATTTTTTCAAGTGCAAATTTGTGTTTGCAAATAATTTTGTCTGCATCTTATTGTGGGTACAAATGTTACTCATTAGAGCCTCTTTGTTGGCATCCCAAAATGTGGCAATTGAAGATCCAGCTACAAATATTTGTGTTATCTTAGTGTTTAGTTTAAGAGAGGGTTCCATCTTGTTTCAAGATGCAAGCGAAAGTGGTGTGTTGATGTTCTTTTATTTATGTTTATTATAAAATCATATAATATTGTCCTTTTCTGTAATTAGACTGGGGAGCGCCTGTGCTGCGACTCAGCACGGAGACGTTTGCGCGGGCTGGCTCGCGCCAGTGCCAGCAGGGCCTTGCTTTCATAGAATTTTAAATGCACTTGTAGGTTTTTAAATAAAAAGAAGCTGGTTAGTTATTAACTTGAAGAAATATCTGATTTTAGAGAACAGAAGATTACAAAACAAACTGGATTTTCACCAGCTCCTGAAGGGCAAACAGTACACTGCATCCGGGGGTAGAGGGAATTTGCTCCTTGCGTTTCCCTGCAGTGTTTGTGTTGAAGCTTTTTCACTCTCATAGTACTTGATGTAAATGTTAATTAGCACTCCGGGGGAAGTGTGTTAACAAATGTACCTTTGACACAGGTCCACAGCCACGCTTTGCTCTGTAGCTGCAGGCTGGAAAGATTAGCTGGCGAAGTAGCTTGTGCTGCTTTTGAGGAAACTCTTCAAACAGGAGTTCAGCGAAGCTTGCTGAGCGCTTCCACTTTGCTGCTCTGCTGCAGCTCCGCCTGCGCTTGCTGCCCCACAGAAGAGGTGCCAAGTAAAGCATGAGCACTTGTAAGAAATAAGAGCAAACCCCTAGAAAAGGGGTACTTCTAACCATTAGCAAGGGGCAAGTAAATCTGCCTGGGCTATGGCTTTCATGTGAGGAGGAAAAAACAATGTCTTGACTTAGCACAAACTTTGTGGCAGAAATGATTCCTCCTCCTCCTCCCCTACTGCTGATCTTGATTAGCAATAAATATGGGTGGTAAAGTCATTACCGTAAGCTGTTAGAGTAGAAAGGTAACAGTAATGCATTCATAAACACATTTACCTCATCGCTGCACTTCTTTCCCTTTCCATAAACAGCAGGTCAGAGATTCAGAAATGGAAATCATTTGGCGGGTGGGATTTTTCAGTAGTGTTCAAACCTGCCTTAACTCAGGTTCACATACAGATACTGTGGTGGCATCTGGCCAGATTAATTCCTGAACCTGATGGATTCTATACCATGACTTCTGTGAAAACATATGCCACAATTTTTCAAGATTTGGCTTGTTCAGCTGTTCGTTGCTGTGCAGTATCAAATCCTGATTTCTCCCTGGTGAGGAATAGCTCATATTTAAGACTCTTACAGTGAGAAGAGTCCAAGGTTACTAACAGCTCTCTGGAAATGAGGTCGGTAATTTCAGCCCAGCCCTCGAGAGCCTGGTGTGGGGTTTGCACTAGGGACGGCAGACGCTGCTGGAGGAGAGTGCCTGTGGCTGTGGGAGCAAAGGGCAGCAGCACTGCCGGTGGGAGTCCTCCCCTCTTCTGGAACAGGATGTCGTGTGAAGGATGCTGGCGTAACGACATGGCTCTTAATCAGCCGATCTGACCCTGGCACTGCTCTTGTGTGACCCTCAGTGGGTATCTGCTTTATACTTGTTTTCCTCAATGAAAAACGGTATCTTTCTGGCTTTTTTTGTCCTGTGGGGAGTTTCAAGCCTGTGAGCTGACTGTTGCTGGTGCGAGGCCATCAGCCTCCATTTCGGAGCTAACTTTGAGGTCTTCAGACTTCAGCAAGGAGGAGCAGGGTGGGCAGAATGTGGACTTGCGTGTGTGGGTGGCCCACGGGGCATGGTGCATGGCCCCCTGGGCAAGCCTGACCTCTAAGTCAGCCATGGAGAGGCACCACTGCTTTCTGCTCGCCACATCTCCAGGTTACAGCTGCGAACCAGGCTGTGCAGAGTGTCCTCGGGCTGCCTGTCTCAGCCATGCCCCTCGGCTGTGGTCTGGGACAGCCCTGGGAGGGTTTTCTGGCAGAGAGAGTTCGTGTGAGCACTCTTATTTTGCAGCGCAGGTGAAAGAAATGCCAATCTTCTTGGCAGTGGGAGATCTCCTCGCTTTGAATTGCTGCTAGATAAATGTGGCCTTGACTCGGTAAAATATGTCTAGAACTACTGGATGGAGGCCCTCTGGCACAGTACTGTGTGAGGATGCAGCTGCTCGGGAGGAGGGACTGCATTTCAGCCTTCCCACTGCAGGGACCCCCATCTGAGCAAACAGCCCCCCAGCCGTGGTCATGCAGAGCTGCCCAAACCCGCTGCGTGAGGATGGGGAACCTGCAAAGGCACCCGTGGCACACCGCCCTCCGAGCTGCGCCGTTGACTCCGGCGGCCCCTCTATGTGCATGGCTGGATTTTGGCCTCGTCCTGTCAGCCGGTGGAGTGGTGACAGAGGTCAGACCTGAGCTACGCCGGCTGGTGCTGTGGATGTGTTAAATCGCTTTAGTAAGAGTGATGGGCTGGGTTAGAGTCTGGCCCTGCTCCTGCTGAAAGCTTTGATGGGGGAGATGGTGGGTGCTGTGTTTGACTGCCTGCAAGCACTGGTACCCGGCATGCTGCCCCTGACACAAGTTTTTCCTAAGGCACCAGGGCCTGAGATCCCTGCTCAGGCCCATTTCTACCTAAATCCCAGTGTTTTCACCCGGGGAAGGTGTGCATCTGGGCTGTGCTCCGGAGCAGCAAATCCCCAGCAGGGAGACACCTCCTTCCCTTTGGGCTGTGCTACGAAGGCACTCTGCCTCTCCTCAACCTGCCTCTGGCCCTGGGAGGAGATGGCACGTGGCACCTCCAAAGTCAGGGTCTGTGTGTGTCGTAACCAAGCAGACTGCCTGCTTCCATGCCCCATGGCGGAGACAAAAGATAGAAGCAATTTTTATTAAACCAATTTTTCTTTATATAGCTTGCAGTTAGTCTTCTCAGCTGTTTTTCTGCCGTTGGTTTCTAGATTCATAAATTCTTGTCTGCCAAAGTTTAGCAAAAATAGATATACCAGTCAGCAATTGTCCAAGATCATGTAAAAATTGAAACTTTAAGGACAACAGTTCCATCCACAGGGTTACTGTCTATTTGGCTGGCTTTGGTTTTGGCTCTTTCCGTAAGTAATCTGACTCCGCAGCACCCAGCCTGGGGTTAAAATTCAGCTCAAGACAAGCGCAAAACTCTCTCAGGTTTTGATAACTTGTTTGCTGTCTAACTCAGCAATAATCTGGTTCTCACATTCAAATAAACTGATCACCCAGCAGGAACTGGACTTCTGCCTTGTTGAACAATGAATGTTGCTGTAGTTGCTTGAAAGGAAAACATACAAGAAATACAGAATTCTTGTTGACTCAAACAACTGAAAGCAACATCACAACATTCCCTAAATCAACAGATGGCAATTTGCAAAACAAAATCTGAACAGCAGCCAGAAGCTTACAAGGCAGGACGCGAGACTAATGGCCAAACCGAGACCTTGAATCTTCCCTGCCTAAACTGTGGGTATGAACTGGGAGCTCTGTCTGGTGACGTTAGCTCATGTCTCAGAAGAGCTGCTTGTGCATGAACCTACCTGCTTTGCAGTCAGGAAATTTAATTATTGCCTCCACAGTAGCCCTTGCAGAGTACCTTCTGCATGAAATATGCATTCATATGTGATATGTCCCATAATTTTTTTCTGTTTCCGCATATGGAGTTAAGGTTAATGTTCCATACACTGTGGATAAATAGTAGTTGCCATGGGTACCATAGCCTTGAATTTCCCGTCTCCTGAGTGATTAAATTCCCCACCTTAATTTTACTTTATTGGTTTATTTCTGTAACTCCTTATTTCCTTGGTTTGCGCTCCCTTGAGGGAGCAAAGCAGGACGTTTCACCGGCTACTTGTATCTTCTCAGGCTTTTGCATTTTGCACACCAGTTTCGGGGAAAATTGAGGGTGTTTTTTCGCAAGGTGTATCAAGCAGCAGGAAACACACCGCTGGGATGCTCAGCACCCCAGAGGCTCTGTGAGCCCTGGGCCCTGCAGTGGATACCCCCACTTCTTAAAGCCTCTGCTACTGGAGACCCCTCAGCCTCGCTGGGCACCCCTCTGCAACGCTTTGATCACTTCAGCATTAGAGTCTTTCTTCCTACCATGCTGTCTCCGTGCTGTGTGAGCCCACCTCCCTCTTGTCCTGTCTGCAGGAGATACGGAGAACAACTTTATCTGTTCTCCTCCACATGCTGATAACAGCCAGAGCGAGAGGTCGGTGTTCCTGCTGGGATTCACATGGAGAATCTCAGGAGGAATCTGATGGGGTTTGAGAGTTTTTATCTCAGATCCTACAATAACAAAAGGGCTACATTTGTCCGATGGGATTTGGGGGCCTTTGCAACACTGCTATCTTACCCAGTGCCTTACAAACTGTCCAGGTGTTTAGGTTTATTCCATAATCCTAGCCCTCCAGAAAATGGCATAAAATAATATTGAAATGGGAACCACAAGCTATAAAAACATAGCCATAGTTGGTAAGTAAAATGAATAAGGAGCTGTTAAATGCAAAATGAAAAGGCATAAAAGGACAGTGGGAGCTTTTGCTGTTTTAATCTGAAGTGTTCTATAAATAAAGCTAGGTCACTACGTATTGACAAAATTGGTCACCCCTAATTTAAGGCATGTCATAGGCAGTGGAAAAAGTATCCCATAGACCTGACTAATGTGGATGGAAATAGAGAGCGATTTGGAAAAGTAATGATATAATGCCAGCCTTGTAACTGCAGACCCCGCAAGCTGGACGTCAGTCCCGCCAGCTGAATAGCGCTTTCCTCCAACAGCCATTTATGGTGACTGAGGGCGATTAACTGACGCTGTTTACTTTGAAGTCATGATAATTAAAGCTAGAGTGTCATCTGCATTGTAATTAACATGCTCCTCTGCACCTAATTCATTCTGACAGTATAGATTAATGATGGTAAATGACCAACAAGGATTTATCATGAGACGATTCTTCATTCTACAGGCTGCCTCAGACAATTACAGGAAGCGATTGTTAAGTTTAGGCTATTGTCTCAGTGTAATTGTGCATGTTCATTCTTAGCTTTGTTTTGCAGTAAAACCCATCCAAGGGCTTCATAAAGTCTCAGTTATGGTCCCTAAGAGGCTGAGCCGTGCCCGTAACTGGGGCAGAGAGAGGCAGGAGCTGGTGACATTGCTTTGACTTTTTGGAATCCCAGTGCTTGTAGTTCGTGATGATATCAGCAGGAGCTGGGACTGATCAGTATTTCTGCAAATCAGATGCTTTTGCAAATGCAATTCTGGTGGGAGGTTGGGCAACGGGGTCAGCCGTGCAGTGAAGTGCCCATCTGGGCTGGGCAGCCTGGTTTGGTACCAGTGCTCCTCCTCTGCGGCAGTGCTGGGGTCTCCTCCTTTGGTGCCTTGGGGAGAAAGGACCTCTTTCTCTGGAGCATGCTATGGGTCCTCAGTAACTCAGCAGTCCTGTCTGCCGAGAACTGCTGCGCCTCTAAGCAATAGCCTCAAGATCGATCAGTATTTTGAATGACCAAAACACTCTATATAAAGGAGATGCCCCTCGAAATGGAGGTACCTGCCAGCGAGTTCCCTGCAAGTTTAGAGCCTGAGGGAGTTTCACTAGTCTGGCTTGCAAAATCTTGACTTTCAAGCCAAACCGGTCACGGGTGGGGGGACAACACCATGTCATGCTAAACAGAAAGTCGTGAAAAATTATATAAATGAACTGAAATTTTCCGAAGCATATAAGGCACTCAATCTCTGGTTACTTCTTGCAAAAAGTAGTTTCATCATTGCCTTTTCTTATAATAGCTTCCTTGTGTACACAAGGACTTAGCCTGGCTTATTTAAACTGCGTCACGTACTGCTGCAAGAATACCTGATTAACAAGATGATCAAAGTGTGCTGTTCCACGTGTCAATCAATAGGAATTAACACACAGAAGCCTAGTCCAAAAATGTGAGTTTATAATGGAGATTTGGTTTTCTTTATACTGAAGTGTTGCTGTGTGAGCAAACAAGTGCTAATACGGTGATCTGAACTCCACTGTCTCCCCTCCCTAAGGCTGGCATTTCACTCACTTCTTGCTTGTTTCCCCTGTTTGTGCCCATCCTGACCTCCCTCCAAGGTGCGGTGAAACTCCTTCATGTTTGCAGTGGCGGTCTGAGATTTTTTGATAAAAGGGGCGAAACAGTGATATTGCGTAAATGCACAGCAGTGGTATTTTACCAGCAGCAGGTCTCTGAGTGTGATGGGGGTTTGATGTTTTCCCCTGATGCATGTACAAGCCCTGTCCTGAGAATCGGGCTGCAAATCATCTCCCAGGGCTTGTAGCAGGTACTGATCACAGGCCTAACCGTTTATTCCTTACAATTAACAGGGCACATGGAGAATTTGAGTTGACCACGTAGTCAAGTGAAAGAGGTGTCACCAGACACCTCTTCTCGGGGCACACAGCCAGACCCTGGCTTGCTTTTCTTTGCAGACTAGATGAGCCAGAAGGAAACTTGCGATCGTAGCCTCAAGAGTCGAGTGGGCTAATTCCTACATGACTACGGTGAGGACCTTTGGCAGGACGCACAGCAAAACAGCTTCTCTCTAGTGGCACGGTAACGTGCTGCAGGGCCAGGAACAGCTTGTTTTGGGTGGAGAAGGCGACTTTGTGGGCTGTGTTGCCCCTTCCGCACACTTGCTTTTCCTTTTTGTTCCTGACAGTAGGAAAGGGAAGGTGAGGGGCACGGGATGATTGCAGCTAAGAGAAGAAAAAAAACCCTGCAACCAACCAACCAACCAAAACCAAAAAAGAATTTGGGATTTTGAAATGTACGGTTTTTTAATTGACAGGTTGGGCATTTTCTTAATAGAGTAATAAAAGCCTTACTAATAATAATTTTTATTCAGAAAAAGTTTGCTGTATGGAAACATTTTGACCAGCTCTATCAGAGCCTGAAATACTAAGAGGAGCCAGAAGTTTAGCTGATAACTTCAAGACCCTTAGTATTAAAACAGGTAAATGGTCCCCTGGGCCCTGCCTACCTTGGCAAAAGCTGTTTTATAGCGGAGCAGGTCTGCTGTGCATTGTAGGGTCACACTGCTGGGGTCTCAGGCACAGCTAGGGTGCTGAGCACTAGCGAATGTGCCTGGGACATAGATGGGCATGTGGCATGGAGAGGACACCTGGCTGCCGTTAAGCCTGTAGGCACTCAGACCCCGCTTCCCTTTGCCCCCGAGATGTTCCCGGGGTGCCCCTCCAACCTCTTGTCAGTCCCTCCAACTGCAGCACCTTTTGCAGTGCTGGCCATGAGCACGCAGTTGGCCGAAGCTGTCATTGACCCCAAAAGGACTCGAGTCAGACTCTGGTGTAGGTGATCTGATGGTGTCATGTACTCCCATGCCAGCACAAGCACCAGGCTTAACTGCAAGTGTTTTTAGTGTTTATGGGAAAATATTGCTCTGCTTTGCCTCTACAGCCCCGGGGACACTAGCTTGATACTGGTGGCTGCTGGCTGTGCAACGGTGCTCCCTGTGCGGCTTCTCTCTGCTCTCTAACCAAATAGTTTCTCTTCCACCAGTAACCACACAGGATGGGTAAATAGACCTGGGAAAACAAGAAAGGTGGGGAAAGAAGGAAAGAGCAGAAACACCTTTTTTTTTTTCTTTCTTTCTTTCTTCTTCTTCCCCCTTGGAAGAAATCTATTGGGAAATGGGTGTATCTGCACTGTCCCTCCTTCCCCAACCTCAGAGAGAAGGTGACGAGATGGCTTTGGAGGGGAGGAGCGTGTGGATGAAAGAGGAAGTCTCTGGGGCACCATGGCCATGGAAACGCACAAAGTTGGTGTTAGTGTTTGTTATTGTTGGCTGCAGAGATGCCTGCTTTGCACCTTCAGCCCTGAAGAAACTGGGGTACAGCTGACAGGGTTCATCATTTTTGCAGTTTTCCCCCTATGAATAAGAAAATAGGAGTTGGGAGCAGAGCTGGATGAATGGTGAGTTTTTTGGTTTGCTCTCTGAGCCCTCCCCCTCAAATAAGAAAAATAAACATAGGTCTAATGAAACTAAAAGCAGAGGTTCCTTTGGAGAAAATTGAGGGGGTTTAGGAGGAAAATTCTTAAATTTTGCAAAATGTTTTTATTCAGTCCCAAACAGAATGCCTGGTGTTGCTTTATGAGCTGTTTATTTTTGTCCCCTTTCATTTTGGAAAAGAAAAAAATCAAACCCAAACCATTTCATTTAGAAAATACCAAAGCAAAACATTTCACAGAATCATAGAATAGTTGAGGTTGGAAGGGACCTCTGGAGATCATCTAGTCCAACCCCTCTGCTCAAAGCATATTTGAATATGCTATACATTTCTATTTTGAATTTTTGTTTGTGTTCACAATAATTTCCCAAATTTGGCTTGAATTTCCAAACAGATCTTATCCCCTCCCAAATTGTATTTTGGGGGTCAACTTAATGCTTACTGATTTTCTGTTTTCTTAGGCTTCTGTTTGGGGTATCTATGTCCTCTCTGCCAGGCTGGCAACGTACACTGTCTTTGGACTCCATATACAGTGTTTCCCAGGTGTCATAGATTTCACATAACTCCTCTTTTCTTCTTCCATATAGTTTTATGTGGCCACAAGTGTCTGACTTTATATTTGCTTATTAGAGCACACTTCTTACTTGTGACTTAAAAGGATGTGGACAGTCATGGAAGCAAAACATCAGTACTTGTTATGAAAAGTAGTAATATACTGGCTCGTTGGCTTCCTACCTATGTCCATACATCTCAAAATGCTGATCCATGTCTGCCAATGATTTACTAAAGGGACAAAGTAGTACCTGTCATTCATCTACTAACCTTTTTGGCCACGTTTAAAAAAAAAAAAAAAAAAAAGAGGGACTGATTGCACATAAAGAGCAGCTGATGACCCAGAAGCATGAATGACTGTGATGCCTCAGACTTGAATGTCCACAAAAGCTTGCACAAAGCCTAAGAAGAGGTTGCAATGGGAAAGTCATTTGTTGGTGCCCACGACAGTGTCACCCGTGTGCCCTGTGGGGTTTGACACTTGAGTTCCTACTAGTTGGGGGTGCCTGCACTGTCTGAGCTGCCATTTTGGCAGAGATTTTTAATGGCAATTGGTGTGATTTGGACGCTGGCTGGAGCAATAAGATTAGTTTTCTCACATTTGTAGTCATGAGGTGCTGTGGGCAGGACTGAGGAACCATCTTCTCTGTCGGTATGCTAAGCGTGCTAATGCAACGCCGTGTAAAGGAAACCCCTACACTTGCTTCCAGTACAGCATGGAACTTGTCCGCTCTTTATGAAATGGAAAGACAATAATGGCTCTGTCAGAAAACGCAGCTCAGCCCTTCTATTTATTTTTTTTTCTTCTATCAAGGATTTTTGTTTCCTTTTCTGCCTTTTCTTACTGGAAATCATAAAACCAGGCTAAAACGCAGGGGTTCCTTTGCAAAACTATTCCCTCATGCTTTCAGCTGGAGCAATTTTCCAACATTGACATGAGCTCACAAAACGTTAGTCTGACTCTAAATAAGATTTTCCAGAGTTGGCTGAAGGTTTTGGCTTAGTTCTAGAATAAACTGTTTCGGAAACCTTTCTGGAGTGGATTCTGGATAACCTGGCACCATTTAAAGGGTTAAAAAGTCATACATAATTTGCCCTTTCAAAATACTCAAGGCTTTTAAATTTCTCACCCCAGAAAATATCTTTCTTTTCATCAAACATCAGCTGTTTCCAATTGCTTCATTCTATTCCGGTCACCTATTCTCTTTCTTTCCTTCCCATGCATGACTAACTATCTTCCTTAAATCAACTTGAAGCAATTCGTTTTTCCATTAATCTATTCGGTTGTGCTGGTTTCTTTCACTGTTGGAACAGTACATGAATGTCATACATTGAACGAGCAATATCATCTGTGCAGTCCTGAGTGCGGGAGTACTTGGCACCGGTTCTGCAGCTTAATGCGCGAAAAACACAAAGGCAGCTGCCAGTTTCTGCATGTTTTAACTGGTTTATGTTCTGCAGCTCTGAGCAGAAATGCTGAAGCCACGGCGGCCCCACACGACAGCGTGATGCCCAGCTCCCTGGTCCCGTGGTGAGCGTGCCAGCTCCTGAACCCGTGGGGCTGATTCTGTCTCAGCTCAGCGCTAAGCTCCAGCAAACCGGTCCGTTTGCTGGTCAGAGGCAGCGAGCCCCGGAGCCAGGCCACGCTGCTCCAGCTGTGCTGCTTGCGAACGATTCCTGCAGCTGCCGGTTTGGATGTGCTGGCATGCTCAAAGCAATGGCACAGGCCCTGCACGGTGCTCTCTTGCCCGGCGTGGATGTGGCGTAAGAAATAGGTTACATTACTTTACGTGTAGGCAACTGGATCTCTTGTTAAAAGTGCAGTGAGGTGCAGGTGCCAGCCCTTCTTATGGGGTGCGTCCATGCCAGTCCTGCATTGAGCTTCAGTGACCAAAGAAGTGTTGCTGCTTCTCAGCCCTGCCAGCTCTGTAGCACCTAAATGCAATCTTGCGTTTGCCTTGATTTGTGTAGCTGACGAGCACGCGTGCTGCTTTTCAGTAACCTTCTTTTGTTGCCCTCAAATTAGAATATTTCTCCAACCTTTGATCTCTTGTATAATATACAAACACCCACCAGATTTCTGATCGGTGCATATGCGACACATGCATTTTCCTTTCAATTGACAAACACAGAAGCTGAAATTATCCAGAAAAAATAAATATCAAGGCCAAGCACAGGAAAGGGTTTGTTTTGTTTTGGGTTTCTTTTTTTGGTGAAGCAAAGAATATGCTGGAGACAGATTTGACAAAGGGAATGACCCAGGTTTTCGTGGCAGTTGCATCCCAGCTCTAGCTGTCGTAGTCACGGCTGATCTAAGCCGTGCTCTGCAAGGGAAGGAGACGGGTTCAGGCCTGCCAGAAGGCCCCAAGCACTAAACCTTTCTGTCCAGAGTGGGATATGTAAAGCTACATTTCCCCAGGATTGCTGCCAAATGACTAATCCTGGACACTTTCAGGCATTCCAGCATGTCTGGTTAGTGGTTACTCTAGCCATCCTATCGTGTTTTTGGGAACCAAATGTTTTGCACGCTAAAGCAAGGTGCATATTATACAAAGGGTGCCTATAATGGATTTAGGTAGAGTTGGTAGCCAGCACACAGTGGCTTTACATCAAAGATAACCGTATGAAGAGGGAGCACTGTGTAGTACTCAAAGTCGGAGCCGTGGGGGAATCAGACCCCTTGCTACATAGTTTACTCAGGAGTCATGGGCGGGGGGGATAGGAAGGGGGGATTTTTAAACACTGAGTGAATTAATTAGTTCGTTAACTTCTGTTTTCATTTCCATGCAAGTGACAACTACCTGTTATGCCCAGAGGTGACCTAACGATACAGTCTCTGCAGTAAGCCTCTGCTGAGACAAGCATCATGCTATTCGCAGTAAAAAAGAACTCATGTTTTCTACGAAGAGATCCCAAGCTCCCAGACTATTCTGTTCCATAACCTTGCTTGTTCCAATTTACTAATGGAGTCTCTAAAACTGGACTAACTGTGGTGATTCCTTCATTGCATGGTTCACAGAGCTGTCTCAGGGCATACTCCAATGGGCATTCATGCATCATCTCATTGGATTTTCCTTTTTGTTTAAGGTACAACTTACATTTCAAAAAATGATATGTCCAGACACTGATCATCTACTGTACGTATCTTGAATGCTTTCCTGTAGCCAGTACATCTACCAGAGGCTATTCCTGGTTCGTGTGAATGCACTTGGGGTTTCACTGTACTTTTTACTTCGATGACAAATTATTGTGGTTTCCAAAAGTTAATCATAAGAAGAGATGTATCCTGTCCAGATAGTATGGTTTCCTTTTAATTGTCTTTTTGGATCTAGCTTTGTTTTTATACTATGGGGTAATGGGCCAAAGGCGGCACCGTGCAGGCTGTGTTGATGAGAGTTGAATCGCGCTACAAAATTTTCCTTTTGATCTTTCTTTTTCTTCTAAACTCTCCCGACTCCTTTCTCCCCTTATATGGAAGCCCTTTGCCTTCTCCTCTTTGGCATCAGTGCTCGATGGGCTGGATCAGGTCACAGTACTCGCCTGTCTGACTGAGACAGCATGGATATCGGAGAGGATGAGCTGACCTCCACCGCAGCCAGTTACGTGAGGAGGGAGCCATGCGCCGCTGAAATTGGGTTCCCAGCCCTAGCTAATACACAGCGTTGTCTTGTCTTTGTAGGTAACACTGAATCTTCTTATAAATGTGTTAAATTTTGTGGTTACATGAATCTATTGTCTTTGTTGAGAATTACAGTCAGTAACCTGTTGTACCAGTGCAAGGAGCTATTGTCGTGTTCTAACATGTTCCCCCAACATACCAGGTGCTTACACAGAGGAGGCATAAATCTCCTTGTCAGGGTCCATCCATCCCGGCTAGCTAAGCCCAATTTTAAACTCATCCAACTCAGTACTCATGAAACACACTTTAAAAGAGGACTAAATAGCTGCTTTAATTGGGAAGAATTAGGGGGGGTCGATGGCTGTGGATGCCGCTCACCAATTCCATGCCTGGCTGGCTGGAATGTGGAAGGGTTGGGGATTGTCCCCCGAAGGCTGTGCCCAGGGCAGTGCAATGAGCCATCCCAGGAGGTCGGAGAGCCGTGCTCAGCCCTCCCGACTCCGCTCTGCACCAGGAAGGGGAGGGAGCGCTCCAGCTGCATCCGGCCCGTCCGTCTGGCCACAGGAGGCCCTTGAAGTACAGAACAAAATAAATTCCCTCAACCCTAGTAATTTTCTCCAAAGCAGATCAGCAGGCGGCAGGCCTATGTTCTGTGGCTTGCAGCGGGCATTTGTGAGTGTCCAAAGATGCCTGTGTTTTGATGACTATATCCCAAAGACATGCCTCTGGTGTTTTTCTGTGCCCACAAACAACGTTTGAAAGACATCACGTAGAGGACCAAAATCATCTCCAATGGCTTCAGTGGAGTTGCTTCTGATCCTAGAGCTCCTTGTCTGGGTACCAGCACCCAAATACTCCAGGAGACTGGGCTGCAGAGAGCCATAAGCAGGCTGGGAGACAGCACGCCAGCACACCTCTGTGCCTGCTGCTCACCTCGCCAGAAGTCCTTCTTGAAGAGGAATCCAGCTGTTGTGCAGAAAATGCCAACAGTTCCATGCTCAAACAAGAATTAGGAAGTCTTTTAAACCATCAGAGTTAAGAAAACCGATGGAGATGAAAACTATTTCCTCGTACAGCTGCGGGGAGGTTCTCTGCAGGTTTCTGAGCTTCCCCAAAAGTGTCATGTTATTCCCCATATACAAGTCAGACACTGAGTAAACCCCCTATACGTGTCTTCCCAGTGCACCATCTCCTTTTTCTGCAGTGGTTCCCATTTGTAAGAAAGCTGGGAGACATTCCTTCCTAGGGGCAAGCCTGCTACCCGAAATCCCATCTCACTTCATTGCCTATTACGAGCATTTTCATGATAAATTGACCTTCAGAGAAGCCCAGTCTTAAATATGTATCAGTAAGTTGTTGTGTTTTGTTGTGTTTAAAGCCTTTTAGATGATCATTAGAGAGTTCACGCCTGTGGTTGACACCAAGGAGTTTTTCGCTGGTATTGACCAAAGTATGCTAACTCTAGGAGAGGCAAAGCTTTACTGCAGAATTGTAGGTTATGTTAGAAGTACTACAGAAATATGGAATTTTACTTGACTATATTAACTATTTTAACTGTACGATTTCCCAGAAACCACTGAAGTTTAAGAGGTGGATACTGTGGCGAGGGGGGTCAAATTACAGCCTTACTTCCAGGCAATGACAAATACTTCCTAGGTGGTTTAGGGCAAGTCACTCAATTGATATTTTCCCATCTGTAAGGAAATACAATCATAAATCAACGAATATTTATGATGTGTTCCAGTATGTCTGTGATATAACTTCAGATAAATGAAAGTTTAGTTTTATTTGCTGCTCAAGAGATAAAAGAAAGCAGTATAGCAACTGTTCTAGAAGAAAGTCAAGGTTTCCGTAATCCCTTCTGAAGTTCTTTTTTCACTGAAGCGGTTAACAAAGCTTGGATGTAGTGAATTCTAATGTGCATAATTTAGCTGAACACTTTAAATTCTTTTAGTTATATGGCTCCCGTCTGTCTGTTTTTGTTTTACTTTTTTTTCCACTGCTGAGCTCCGTAATTGTTCCTTTTAGCCACAGTCACCTAAGGTCAGGCTGTACCTTGTGAAGGAGCCGAACTGCAAACAGGGCTAGCTAAATCACGTGTCTCCAGCCCGTTCCTGTTATTAATCCTCCCAAGTTCTGGGCCTAGCACTTGGCAGAGCAACAAAAGTAAACTTCTTATCAGAAGTTCACATTCTCCTAAAGTGGAGGGATGAGCTGGGTAATTCCTGTCTTTTTGTAAGGGTGGAATATGGGAGCTACCTCAGATTCATTTTGATGATGCAGTGGGCACAGGCGACTATATTTAAAGACCAGTGTTTGTGCAATGTGAATTTAGACTGATAAAATTCTGGTTTTGTTCCCAAAATGTCTTTCGGAGTGCTTTCATTAGTAAATCTGCTGTCATTGTAACAAATACGATGCTGGCTTTCAACTGATGAGAAAATGGCCAAAGTACATGCAGTTTACACTCTGAGAGGAAGCTGCTCTGGGTATTTAGGTTTTGTCTGAAATCTACAGCACTACAAAGAATTTTTATTCCTGCTTCAGTCTCTGTCTAGTATGGTCCCAGCTTAATTGGCTTTCTCTTACTCTTACAATTTTCACATTCTTCATCTCTGCCTCAGTTCTTTGTCTGTTAAGTTCATTGTGTGGGAGCAGACACAGCGAATTCAGAAAATCCAATTGGAAAGGTTGATATACTTTGTCCTCCGAGCCTCTGGGCAACCCGGGGGAGCCCAGGCACTGCCAGCGGATCCCTGGGTGAATACAAGGATCTAACATCAAAAGCTATGCTGGGATAAATCTGGGATCAATCTGCCCTAAGTAGGGCAGCTCAAATAGCAGCATTAGATGGGAATGCATAACTGTAATTCTGAATGTGTTGATGTTATCAATAGGTGACTATATTAAGATAATAAAAAAACGTTGTCGTGTGGCAAAATGGTGAGAAAAATTAAAAAAACCCACCCAAGATAAAAGTAGAAATCCTAAGAAGGGAGAAAACCAGCAGCCCTCATCATTGTGTTTATATATTCCTCATACAGGTCAATATTTAGGTACATGTGGGAAAGTGCTTACAAAATATTTTTTATAAATAGCCTAATACTTCTGAGATACCAGGCGAGGAGTTACTTGGCATGCTTTGGGATGGCTCGGTGTGTTCAGGCATCCCCACGGGTCATTCTGAGAGCATGCAGTCTATTCTGCTTGGTACCAGAGCGGTACAGCCATGCAGCCCAACTGGGTCTCACTGTAATCAAGTGCTGAATATGAATTAGTGGCATCCACAAAAAGTCTAATATAAAGCAGAAATGATTAGTGTTTGCCAGAGAGGTAAGGGGAATTCAAAGAATGCTTCTGCTGTGGGCTGGAGATCATAGTGATGTCCACACACCTAAAGAACAATATCTAAAGGCAGCCTGGTTGCCTAGAAATAGCTAAACTGCTTTATCATCTGCAATGACATTGAAGTATGATTTCCAAGACTGTATCCCTACCGGGTTGTCCTAAATAGTTCTGGGACATTTAGCATGTCCATCTCTTCCTCTAATGGGCAAATTTTTTAGGACTAACAGGAAGCTTTAAAAAATGCGGCTAATGCCATGTTGAGTGTTGCAGAATTGTGCCAATGTACAAGAAACTGAAGATAAAGGCAGCTGTTCTAAGGGAGTTCTCCGTACTAGTGAAAATGCAAAACTACAACAAACATCCAAATAAAGAAAAGCAAATCTGATTTAAGATTATCTCAGTTTGCTTAAGTGCCATGTTGTGACCATGAAGGAGACCTTTAAGAGGGATTCTGGGCATTAACCTCACTGCATTGGAGGTACGAAATCAGCAGGTCTGAAAAAGTCTAGGTTTTCTTGGAAACCAATCTTGTGGTGAAAAATATGCCTCCTTCTCTTTGACCAGCACTAAAAGCCTGTGACTGAGGCTTGAATCAATGAGCTATTAAGGGCCGCAGGGAGGTGATGCCCCTGTTGCTCTCTCTCCAGAGGAGCTGTGTGGCTGCCTGGGGTGCCTCGCTGCAGGGCAGAGCCGGCCCTTCCACAGGGGCCTTTCTGTCCCAGAGAGTCACCTTTTGGTGGTACTTCATTGCTCTCTTCCACACTTTAAAGAACAGCCAACACAGCTTGCCAGCAAAGGAATAAACACCAACGTGTTTTACAAAGCACATGCAAACAAGGGATCTGCACCCTCTTATCTAAACCTGCATGTCAGTGATTTCTATCTGGGCGTCTAATGCTGCAGGTAATTTGTACAGTGATGGGTATCTCTAACTATCACTATAGGTTAGTGCCTTTTTTCCATTCTTAAATGTGCAACAACTTGCGCAGCCAGTCGGGAAAAGTTTGCATTTCTCTGGTTTGTTTTGTAAAGCAGCATCCGCATGAAAGAAATCGATGTGTTAAATACTTAACATGTACACCTACAGTCTCTCTCCAAGCACAGCACTTCCAAGCAGTCCTTGTATACTAACTTTTTCCTGTTATTTAGCTTATAATATTAATAAAAACTTGAACGGAAAGGCTATGAGGGATGGAATGTGCTATATTGCTTTTTTCTTCTTTAATTTGTTTTTCTTTTTGATCATCTGTTACGTAATCAGTGAAATACCTCGCAGCTGGACGCATAGTTTCAGCTGTGAGATGCCTCCAGCTTTTTTTGGTAAATGAGCAAGCGGTTTTAAAATCAAAAGTGAAATACTGTTTGGGAACGAGGCCTGGTCCTGCATCCTCTCATTGCTGCTGATCCAAGGTAGGAGGCAAATCGGGACTGGGCTCCTGCCTAGACACTAAATTAATTGTGGGTGTAGGAGACTTGTTATGTCTCTCCTCTCTCCGTCTCCATGGGGCGTTTAGTGGAGAGCTGAATGGTGCCTTGCTTAGTTAGTAGCAGGTATGAGTTCAGGCTAATCTGCTGCTGTTTTTTGGTGAAACCGGCAAGAAAAGGAAGGGTTTCCCAATGCCCCTCTCCCAGAGCTTCCTAGAAATCCCCCCTGAAGACGGGAGAGGGAACCGGGGCGGAGGCACCAGCAAAGTTTGCCCACCTGGACAGGCATGCGGGGGCACGGAGGGAAAGCGAGCGAGTGAGATGACAACTCTGGGTGTGGTAAGTGGGGAATGACACCCCACGCTAACCATAAACCAGCCTCTGGATAACCAGCAACAGCTGAGTCGCCGAGTACCACCCACCTGCCATCGCTGCCTGCCTCTGTGCAGCACAAGCCTGTGCACACGCTCAGCCTGATGTGGGTAAGCTGGATTTAGACTGTCATCTCTTGTAGTGTTTTTCTTGAATACCTGTATTTCTTCCCAGTGGAAAACTGATTTTGCTGGGATTTGCTGTTCCTGCTGAAAACAAGCATGGCTGTGTTTGGAGAAAGCTTTTGTAGTGAGGTTATTACAAGCATTTTAGTAAGCATCTTATGTTGCAGACATACTTTCTTTTTCCTTCTCACTTTATCCCTCTCTCTCAAAAGTCCACATGGCTTTTCCCAGGTGAGTATGTGAAATGGACAGTTACTGACTTAGTTTCCTTTAAAAGGATAATTGCTTTAGGTCAGATTTTGAAGTCTTCAGGACTCAGAGCTTTTGTTGAAAAAGTGGTTATTTCTTTTGATGCCCAAGACTGTCAAAAGGAAGATGTGATTTTTAGGTGTTTCTATGGGCTGAGCAAGAGGGAAGTGGGCTGCATGGGGGTCTGAAGAGATGTCATGTGCCTGGGATGATCCCGACCTTCTCAAATCACTCAGAGGCTTGCCTAATGAACTTCCAAGAGTGCAAGGAGATGAAAAAAATCTTTAATTGCTTTGTCCAGATTAGTATACTTGTTGTGGTAGTGAATTTTCTGGTTATTTTAATTCTTTCTAAAGCTAATGTGTGCACTGGTTTCCTCTGAAACTCCCTGAAACCAGAAGTGTAAACCAGATTAGAGCTGTGGGAAAAGGTGTGTTTAGCACTTGGGGCATGCGAGAGATAAGGGAAGGAGCAGCATTGCTCCTGGTTGTCTGCCACCACTGAAATGTGAGGTTTTATTTCTGCAGAGTGCTGGGAAATAGAGAACTGTGCCCTGGAGGTATGTCAGGGAGACAAAGAGATGCCACCACAGCGTATTTCAAGTGAGAGGAGGTGAAAAAGCCTCTGGACAGAGCATGAGGAACCTACCAACATGGGCACAGTAAGTGCAGACCCAGGAGGTCTTGCCAAATGAGATCATCCTGCCCCGGTTCGTCAGATCACCCCCCGCCGCATCTGTTTGGAATTCTCTCATGAGTTTAAAGGACATGTTTTAAAACTATTTTTCAGCTCCGCTCCCAAACCATTTTGGTGATTTTTTTTTTTATAGCGCATGCTATTGTGACTGTGTTACAGAGCCTGTCAGCCCCTGCAGCACCCAGCTGTGCTGGCTGTAACCATCACTCACTGAAACTGCCAAGTGCTGTTCTGCTTAATATGACAGATCCTTCCATGACCGCTGTGCCACAGCCAGCCCTGGTGAGCCTGTTGGGAGGGATGGTGCCCATGTGGGTAAAATTTATGTTTGTTAGGGCTGTGGTGAGTGAGCCTGCAAGCGCTGCCTTCTCCTTTTCAAAAACTCAGAAGATTTATCTCCCTGACACATCCTGTTCCTCTCTTGTGCTCTTTTTTTTTT
>VYZM01023049.1:476440-509541 GCA_013398915.1 Dromas ardeola | reverse complement strand
TTTTTTTTTTTTTTTTCCTCTTCCCCAGAAGGAAAGAAAACCCTACCACGATTCTCAGATGGCTAAGAAAAATTAATAATAATCTGTGAAAATATGAAGTCGACCGGTTCTTGAATTTTTTTTTTTTTTATGATTTTTTCTACCCCCTGCCTTCCCTCTCCTCCAGCTCCCCAGTCCACTGCTGAGATTGAAATTAAAAAGGACCCCTTTCCTGGAGGACGAGGAGAACAGACACGTTTTCTGGTGTTGTAGAAGGGACCGATGGCAATGCTTCAGAATGTAGTGGAGATGCGGGAAAGAGATTCAACCTGTTAACAAAAAATTAAGCAGGGGGAAAATACCAACGGGAAGGAAAGTGAGATATATATATTTATACAATTTAGAAGTATTCCCCAGGTGGCCACAAAGCATGGGCTGTGCTCCAAGCATCCACATCTCTGACAGCAGAGTGGTCTATCACAGTAGCAAAGAGTCTGAGGAGTGCAATTCCCCTCACCAGACCAACACAACCATGTCTCAACAGCAGCAAGGCAACCCCGTCCCAGGATTATTCATTAAATCCTCCAACACATCCACTTATAAGGTGAGGACTAATTCCTCTAAGAAAGACAAGAGGGAGAACAGCCAGAGCATGGAGGCAGAGACCCAGACCAGCAGATCCAGTGTTAAGGTAAACAGGGTGCTAAACATAAGCACTGTTTCTCTCAGAACAGGAGTTGGCTGTAGCGGTTTAACCCAAGGAGTCTCCCTGCCGAAGCGATATGTTGCGGGGGAGCTTTTCCTGGCTTGAGCTATTACTTTCGTTTATAAACTAATCAGCCTCATGAAACGACTTTACGGATGTACCCAAGCCTCTTTCTTCATGCCACAAAATGAGTTTTGCTAATGCCGGGAAGGAGAGCGGTGTAATTGTCCTCGTCAATCGTTAGAGACAGGGGCGCGGGTCTCGCTTTTGGACACACAGGGCCCGTCCGGCCGCGGGTGGTGGGACTCTGCTGCGCCTGGGAGCTGCCCTGCCACCGGCTCCTGTACATGTTTGTTTGTGCTGGGTCCTCCAAGTGTTGCTGTTTGTGCTTGTCTTGTTTGGAAGCAGAGGCAGAGTGCAGTCTGAAGCCATCTGCTAGCTGGGCTGAGCCATTTGCATACCTCTTCCATTCAGAAAGTTGAAAGGAGAGCGACAGCGGTTTTTGCTCTGGGTACTGATTTACATTCACAACTTGTTGACCTTGTCTGTTGCTGCAAATAGGGTATTTTTTTGGAGTTTTTTTTGCATGTGTGTTAGCGTACTTTTCTGTAGAGGTACAACACAAGGCTGTATGAAGTTGACAGACACATACTGAAAGAAATAGTAATTTGTGATTTTTTTTTTTTTTTTTTTTTTTTAAAGTGAGAGAGTTAGTGGTGCGGAGTGCTTGCTTGTCTGTTTACTTTCCGTTGATGGCCTCTTTAGTTTTGGGTTGTACTGTAGTTCCTACTGCTATAAGGTTTTGATTATTCCGTATTTTTGCTTTTTTGGGGGAACTGTCTCTACCTTGTAAGTAATTGCAAATATATATAAAAAAAAAATCGAATTGTAGCAGCCCGGGGGATATTATATAACGTGGCTGATCTGCTCTGGGTTACTGTGATAAGAACTGAGATACACATGCCGTAAATATAAGATACCGGCTTGAGATGCAGGCAAGAACTAGCTAAATGTCAAGCCTTTTGCAGTCTCGCAGAAACTAATGATTTGTAGTTTTCTTAGGATTTTTACGTGCTCATTAAGGCGGCTTCTAAAGTATTGATCTGGAATATTTTTTTTTCAGTACGGTGAGTGATTTTCTTCAATTGTCTTCCTCCAGATATAGTAATCTCAGTTCATATGAGTGTAAAAAATGTCTAGAAAATGAAAAGACACTTTGCAAGTAGTGAGTTGGAGGAGGAATTAACAATACCTAAGGCAAAATGTGAAGCTGAATGGTGTTACCCTAAACTAAATTTTTGTGTTAATAACACTGCACAGGAAACTGAACTTTACGGCCCTGTTCACACACGATAGACATGCTCATGGTATATTTAACACAGTAACCACAGTAAGGAAAGTTAAGTTGTCATCAGAATCCTGACAGTTGTTTTGCGGGCTGAATTTTTAATTGTGTTTTTGATTGCATATTACAAAATATAAAAATTCTTAAAATCTAAATTCTGTAAACTGGTCTTCTGTGTGCTTGTTTATGGGGAAAAAAACAACTCCAAAACCTGTTTCCAGATGCACGCTTGGGAAGCAGTTTTAGTTTTGTTTATTGTTCATTTTCAAGAACTTTGTAAAAATTCTTGTTACTGGGTTTGGATAATTCAGCCAGATGCTATAGAATGATGTTGGTTCACATGCATCCTGTAATCTCATTGGCAGGCATTCTGATTTTTATCTCGCTGTCATATTTTCTGCCCTTGTCATCACTCTAAGCACATTGATGTGAAATGATGGGTTTTGAGAAATGAGAATGGAATTCTGTTTGTGATCAGCTGAATACAAAATCTGTTGGACACTTCGCATCTGCATGATTTTCATGTGCAAAATCCTGTAATACTCTTTAGAGCTATAAAGCAGCATGGTATTTCATTCTCTGCTTTTATGATTAGTGGGTATAGTATGATCAGATTTACAGTTCTTAGGGTGCTAGATAACTGCGTTATCTCAGAGATTGTGCTGGAGAGAGGGCTATGCTATCACTGGAGCACAGTTTTCGCAGTACAGCGAAGTTGTTTAGAAGGAACAAAGTGTGAGAACATTGATGATAAGGGACAGGAGCCTGAAATCACTGAAGCCAAAAGGAGCATTTGGCAGGATGTTGTGCTGTTTTGGAGGTAAAAGGATTTTTGATTTGTGGAAGAACTGTAAGAATTAGGGTGCTACTGGGAACTATTGCTATTCTTCAGAGTACACCCTTTATGGCCCCTGGGATACCCTCGCGTGAACAGAAGATGCTACAAACCTTTTGTGCTTTGGCCGATGGTGGTGTCATCAGAATTTGTATGAATAGCCAGTAACCTGCCTGAATGGCACTTTCACTTGGTTTCAGGGCACTTTAATTGAAACTCATTCACATTCTTTTGTTGTATATGCACAGATTAAAGCCAAGAAGCTCCTATGTGAGAGCTAAGAACAAAGCTTGGCCCCTGTATAAATCTTATTTTTTCACTTTGGCTGGCATTAGCATTAAGGTATACTAGGTAGTGCAATAACTTTTATTGAATCGGTTTGTTAGCTGTAGTGCATATTTTTCAAGTTAGAAAGTGTCATAAAAAGAAATAACCCATGCTAACTGTAAAATGGCATTATATATATTGCTAATAAACACCCCCCCACCTACCCCAACTTATTCTGGCTTTATGTTTAGGTCTTACTCTATCTTTCTTCTTGTCAAATAGCAGGGGATCATTTTCGGCGTGTGTGGTGTGAGCATACCATATTTTGTGTTTTGCATCAGTTTACAAAACATAGCTAAAAAAGTTAACCTGTTCTTTCCTAATATGGAAAAACCTAAGTTTATCCATAGCAAATTTGCAGTGCAGTCCTGAAAGTCTGTGTGTGCAGAGATAAATGCCATAATACCTATTTCTGGTATATATGAGTATGGTGATAGTATATGAGAAATGGAGGAGCCGTTTTAATAAATTATATTTGGTCATGGCATCCGTATCTCCCTCCTTAATTAGTAATTTCATACATAGCTTTAATTTGCAAATTCATTAGCAACTTGGAATCCAAGTGCTATATCTAAAAAGTGAACCACCCATGAAACCCCTTCCCTTAATTTTTCGATGTATCATCAACTCCACAGCTTAAACTCAGTGCTTTTCCCAGTGAAAGACGAGCAAGGCTTAGAAACAGTGGCTGAGATTTGATTATCCAGTGCTACATTAAGAATATCAAATGACATCCAGTACTGTTGCAGAGGAGAGTTTTCCTGTGGTGTGTTTTTTTGTTTTCGTGTTGGTTTTTTTTAGCTCTAAAAATGTCAAGAAAGTGGACTCAGAATCATGATAGTCTGTCTTTTCATATATATTATTTATGATCTTTTTCTTCAGACATTTGTGTTGTTGAATTTGTGGTGAAGGTACTTGGCTTTATAGAAATCTGCTTGAACACTTCTAATAATATTATTAGAATAATACCTCTGTTCAATCTATAGCATAAGCGGAGTAAATGCTGGAATGGTATAAGGACTTCATGGGCATTTATTTTAAAAGTTACTTGGGTATTCATAAGCATATGCTGTCCCAACATCACGTGTGTGTGTCACTCTTGTATAGTGCACTAACATACACTGTAGCACATACATTGCGCGTTTATTTTGCCCTGTCATTCTTTTACGTATGTGAGATTTCCTTCCTCTTCTCTTGTGTAACTCTCCCTGTCATGTATATTTAACACAGAAACATGTGCATTTGGGTGCACGGGGATCAGAGAGTAAATCCAAACTTCCTTTATTTTAAATTAGAAGTAGTCCTAAGCTAGCAGGGCTAAATGTGAAATAGCCTTTTAATTTATCAGCTGATATGGGACAGACAATTTAAATCCATGGCCCTACAGCCAGTAAGTTTTCTTCATTCAGACCCTGTGAAATTGCCTGAGCGTTTTACAGTCACTGCAAACCAATGGTTGCATAATTCTGCATACAGGAGGCTGTATGCTATATTGTACCTGCAGTGCTGAAGTAGATCTCGTTCCAGCATTTAACAGCACATTATTTAGTCCGTTAAGCTGTCTGCTCTTTTCCTGCCTGTCTGGTAATTCCTTCCCCTTGGAACACACGAGCTCTCCCTCCCTTTGAAACTCCCACATGAAGTGTCCATGCTTCCACTGAGGCCATCCACCCTCTGTTGATTCCGCCCTGTTCCCACTGAGACCATCCTCGATCATTTCCCCGACAAACCTCCCATCGCCGCTTCCCTCCTGCTTCCACTGACGTCAGCCCTCCTGCACAGAGATCCTCGCTCCCACTGACGGGATCCTTCCCACACCGAGAGACACAAACTTGCCTCAATCTTGACGGCTCCAGACTTTTAGGCTGATGTTTTTTACGCTGCTCTTGCAAGGAATGAACCCTTTTCTCCAGGGGAAGGGAGTCTAATTTTTAAATGATACAAACTAGTGTAGCAACGTGTGAACTGGGTTCATCTTTAAGTCTGTTTTTTGTCTTTACCTTTAAGTTTCCTGTTGTTTGTAATATAAACTGGAAAAAAAACAAACTGTAAATCTCTCGCAGCATACAGGTGATAGCATAAGGTGCGTTTTCAATTTTTAAAGCATTATTATTGGTACCTCTCCTGGTCATGCAAACCAACTCATGCAAAATGCGTCACTGCCTCTGACAGCAATTCTTTGTGCGACTGAGATGAGCAAGGTTAGACTCTGAATTTTTGGAGTACCTACTGTTGGTAAATAAAAACTTCACTGAAACTCCTTTCATCTGCCAGACACAAAACACTAACTTCTCTCTGCCCTTTGCATTGTTCTTCCTGCCCCTGGTCTCAGCTTGCTTTGTGTCTCTTCCCTGGTCATTTTAGGTAGTTAATTTCTAAGCTTTTCCTTTTCTGCCACCCGAATGTGTCAATAGAGGAAGTATTAAAAACAAACCTTTATTTCTACAGTTCTAGGTATTTATCATACTGCTTTGTACCCTTTGTATTCTTAATTGCGTGGCTCAGAAGTAAGTGTAAGTACACCCACAGTGAGAAATTTTCTAGTTGTAGAATGTCCTTATAAGCGAGGCAGAAGAATGGGAGCTGATAAACTTCCTAGTTCTCCCTCCTTTTCTGCCATTCCCAGTATCACACGTGGTGTGAAATTCCAGTGCAGGGTACCAGCATTGCCTTGCTATTTAAGGTGCCAGCAAGTAAGATTTTGCATCCGACATGCTAAGTCTAAATATAAAGATATGAAATGGTGAAGTGGTTACACCCACTTACAGATATTTCATGTTCAGTGAATTTTGGATCAGAAGATGCTTACAATCTATGAGAATATGAAGACTATCTCATTAAGAAAGTTGCTCATACTTCCTTTGAAACTTTGGAAAAAATACTGTTTGGAAACTGTTTTGCTTCCCTTATTGCATCCTTTAATATCTGTTCCTCATGTTCAAGTAAATGTCCATGTCAAGAAAACGAGAGGTATTTCCATGAGAATTATTTGTAACTTCCATTGAAATTGTTATATCCAACAGTTGCCACTACCAACACTGATAAATTGCTGTTTTACCTTAGTTATTATATGAACTTTTGTTCACCTTTCTTGGCTATCACCTTGAGAAGGGACTCCAGAATTGGGTTTATTAAGCAATAGTAACAATATGTTGAAAATATTACACTTTTTGAGCAGGTGGAATGCCAACCAACTTTGAAATAAATCCTCAAAGAGGAAATAAATATTTAAAGATATGGACAGCTAAAGCACTTATTAGCTCTCAGCAAAAAAAGGGAAAGAAACCTAAAGCAAATATGGTAATGAGCAGACTGGCCCCAAGGTGAAATTGTTTCAAGACGAGCTTTACGTAAGTTGTCATTTTGTCAGGGAACCGCAGAAGCACCTGCACACATAGGAGAACAATTTAGCATTGTGTTCTATTTTGGTGGTGTGTATGGATATAATATGCCCACATTGTAAACTGCTTTACCAGCCATGGATGGAATGAAAACATTGTTCGCAAGGTTTCCGAGATTGCACACAGAGTGTGATTTCATGTCCGAAGCACAGTTTTCCATGTGAATTGCAATGTTTTATACATCAGACCCATTCAGCCAGTGGAGGTTCACTAGGAATTTGCTTGGCCCTGTGACATTCTACGCATTGCTATCAATCCATTGGGTAAAATAATTAGGTATCTTCATTTAACCATAATTTAAATTGGCACAGGATGACAAGATGCAAATTGAATAGCTTTAACGTGCATGACATACTAAATACTTCTATTGCCCAGAGTCAGATTTTTAAGTTTTCAAAGGCATCAAGGAAGTCATGTTGTTAAAGCCCTTTGCTTTTCAAAACAATTTCGGCATCCAGCCCCTTTTAGGTTCTTTCTTAAAATCACTGTTAAGGCCAAAATGTAATAAACGATGTCGGTACACACGCTGCGAAATTAAATAGCAAAGTCTCTAATTTGTGCGTTCTTCCAGACCATCGCCTTTTACTATGGGTTGAACTGTTGGCCTCAAATCAAACTCCCAGGCCCTTTTCTCCTCTTCCTTGTAAAATCTTAAGTCTGTCACTCTACATAAAGTAAAAAGCTTGGCATTCTGTAAACCAGCTCCTGCATGTACGGTTTTGTTCAGGAGAAAAGATGAGGGCTAGAACCTACTTTTTGACATGGAAATACATTGACGTGAATTAAGTTACCTATTTTGAATGTGGTTGATAAGGTGATTCGAGATGGGTTTTGATAGTGTTTTAGATTAAAGGTAGTCTGCATTTGTATGTAGAGAGTTAATGTCCCTGCAAAGCAAAAGAACTTGGAATAAAAAAAGAATATTGAATATTTAAAAGCAATTTGGGAATAAAATACTGTTGCTAATGAAAAAGATTCTCATTCCAGTATTAGGGACTCAAACTGGGATTCCCATCTTTGCTTGGAGAAGGAGGAAATACTGCTTTCGGTTTTGCTACTTTATTACATGATAGACGATTTTTGAATACTAGATCCCTAGAAATTAGGATGGCATATTTTTGTTGGTGTAAAGGCAGTCTCCTTGTTGGCCAGATGTGTCTTTCATTCCTTAGTAAAGTAAATAGATGCTATTTCAAGGACTATTTTTTTTTTTTTTTCAAATCAGGATAGAAATTAATGTTTGTTAAATAATATTTTTAACAGATTTAAGTTGTGTCTTGTTCTTTATTGGAAATGAGAATTCCTTCTTTTTGCAAAAGCAGAATTACTTTGCACATTCATTTGAAAGTCGTGCAGGAAACTTCAAACATTTTATATGCCTGAAAAGATCAAACCTTTTCAAGTAAGAGATATTTTCCTTTATAAATCAAACATCTTGCATAGCGACACGAACAGCTTTCTGATATTGTTAAGGGAAAAATGGTAACCTTGAAATCTTTTCATTGTTTTTTACACTTCCCAGTTTCCTAAGTAAATCCATTCAAAGAAAACACAGAATCACTGGGCAAATATGAAAGAATGACATCCTCTGCTTCCCATTGTTTTTAACTTTGAGTTAGCAATGACCTTTAGCTCCCTACTGGGATGTGGTGGAAACTTTCTGAGGCCCCATCTTACTTGCCACTAAAAGACGATGTATTTTCAAAGTTACACATTTACCATCTCTTTCTGTCTTTCAGTTTGAGGTTCTGTTTTCTCTAATAAAATTTAATCAGACGAATAACCGCAGTAAGCGATGAGCAAAGTAAACCTTCTTTATAAGGATTTTGTTTGGAAAAGCTATGCTAATGTTTTAATTAAAGTACAACAAAAGAACCTTGATCAGAATTGAATACAATCTTCCTGTATTTAGGAGTATCTAGACTTTTGCATCGTCAGATAGATGATCTTCCTCATTCATACTGAATTATCAGGATTACGCCTCTTCTGACACTGAAGTGTAGAACTCTGTTTTACAGCAGTGGTTTTAATTCCAAGTTTTTGAATGCACGAATCTATCTGTGTGATAGGTAGGTAGGTCAAGATCAGCGTTCAGCCGTGATAACTGAGTTTGCAGATGTGTATTTCTTCTTTTTGGAATACTGTCTGCTGTCTCCTTCAATTTCAAGGGGTTTTTTTTGGTTGTTTTGGTTTTTTTTTTTTTCCTTCATATAAAAGTTTGGTGTGAAATTCCGCAAATGGTTGAGGACAACCACACCTACTACTTTGGTAACTTGAAGCAGAAGTGACTTGCCCTGCTCGCTGCTGCAGTTTAACTGCCTGGTGAAATTGCGCTATTGTATGAGCTGTAACTCAGTGATAAATATCCCAGCGGAGGATGTGTATCAGGATGTAAGTCTACAAGTACTGGAATTCAGAGCTCTGCTACACACTGGAGTGTAGATGACACTGGGATGGCTGGCAAGATATCCGCACTTTATTTTTCAAAACAAAGAATTCTTTTCAAATACTGAAGAGGTTTATTGGTGGGCCAAATTCTGTCCAAAATGACAGTCCTTCAACCCCATTAAAATCTATGGGCTTGAGGGGTGTACCTGGGGCAGAACTGGGACTGCCGTGGTTACCTCTCACTATGGTAGAAAATAGCTCCCTGTTGGATACATGTTTTGAAAATAGAAGTATTGGCTATAACATTTGTATTAAGGGCAAAGTTGTTTTCTGTCATGCCAGAAAGACATCAGGATAGCTCCAGTGAGTGAGACTCTGGCTGTACTGAAGCTAACAGCAAAGTTCTTAGAATTTTCAGAACAGCAAGAGTTTGAACTCTGGTCTGTGAGCAAAACTTTCCTGTCTTCTCTGAAGCGCAACTAGGGTATCAGCCGTTATGGTTGGGTCCCATGTTTGCTTAATCCATAACTAATGCAAAAACCTACCAATAACTGATATTATTAACTGTCTAATGACGAGAGTCATGGGATAGCAAACTGATTTTTTTTTTTTTCTTATCAGCTTCATATAGCGGTGGGGGCTGTTCTCAAGCAGTAGATGCCTAAAGAGTCTAAGTTTCTGTAGCTTCAGATCATAAAATGAAATCTGCGTGTCTGTTGCTGTTCTTGAGAGGGGTGGCTCTCAAAGTCAAAACTTTTAATTTCTTGGCATTCAAAAGGACTCTTTTCTACACATTTGTAGCTGTGTAGTTCTCCACTTGCACCTGAAGTGTGCTGGGATATGTTACGTTGCCTGGTGTCTTGTGGTTGCAGATGATCATTGTGTAAGTCACGGTGCAGCCGTGTGGCCAAGGCTGGAGATACCGAACTGAAATCAGAAGAACCAGACTGCCACTGTTAGCGTGTGGCTCTTCGGCCAACTCCTAGTGTGTTTCTACTTGAACGCTTGATCTTAACTATGGGTCATGCAGGATCAGGGCTATCATGTACCCAGGAGCGCAAGAGTTGCGCTCAGATCAAACTGTGTCTGTGTAATGCAGTGCTTTGTCTCTAACAGCAGTCAGCAGGGCTGCTTTGGAGAAAGATGCAAGGAATCTATTTAAAGGTACAAAAATGAGAAGAGTTTTTCATGTTCCTCTTCTGGCTTTTGTCTGGACATACTGATTTCCCTCTTACTTTTCACAATTTTGACATGTAATATGATAATGATATTTTAGTTTTATCTCCTTAAAACGTGGTTGCTAAGTTGAAAAATGCAATAAAAAACCTGTACTCTTGAGTGGAATTTTTGAATGGAGGATTAATTTCCAAACCAGTGTTAGCACATACTTAGCACTGAAACACCATCAATGTGGATCGTTTATGTATTTGTTTCTGCAAATACTGTTGCAGGGGCCAAGAACAACTGATGAAAGTGTTTAAAAGAAAGCAAGGGGGATGAAATGTAACTAAATACAGGTACACCTTTTGAAGAGGACGTCATAATCGGAGAAGCTAGTGCTTTTTTTTCCATACATGAGGCAGAGTATCCTGCAGATGAAAAAAAAGCTGAGGGTAATGTTGGTATTTCATAGGGAAAGAAACATTTCAAAGCCAGGCAAAGAGGGTTTTGCAAACGCAAACAGCTTTTGTTTTGTTAACAACTGCACTGCAAGGAAGAGTAATTCCTGTCAACTCAGACTGTTTTATGCTTCCACTGATTCTGCTCTAACTTTTAATTTACTTAGTATTTGTCTTCTTTTTGTCTTTTGCTGTGGAAGTGATCTGCTTTCTGCAGAATTTCAGATGAAAGGGATGTTCTGCTTATACTGTCTATTAGTTACGTTACCATATGTCCTCTGTTCTGGAAACGATGCGCCTTGTTCCTTGCTGTTTAATGCCATGGAGCTGAGATCTGTCACGAGAGCAGTCCGGTTGGATTCAGTGGTAGCGCTGTCAGTCACAGCCCCTACGCCTAGCAATGATACTTCTTCCCTCAGTGAATAACATTTTACCTTTATCAAAGTATGGAGGCTTTTACTTTGGGGCAGCTGCTTACTTTTTAGGAGGGGGTTATTTTTTCTGAAATGTTATGGCAAGTTACAGCTCTTTAAAATGAATGTATTAGAGCAGTAGCTTGTTGGGAAACAGCTTTTCTCCCAACAGCAACTTGCCAAGCTTTTTCACAGTGCCCTGCCTCTGGCAGTGGTACTGAGTAGCAAGAACCATCTTCTTGGGGATAAGAGAGATTTAGCTTTTATGATCCTTGTTAATAATAATAAAAACTCATGAAACTAATGAAACTGCTCAGTGAGGAAGCTGATCTGTCCCTCTTGCCCCTGGCTTTGGTGAGAAGGGCAAAGACAGTATTTGTCCCTGAAGGACAGTGTCAGCCTGCTGTCTTGGTAGCAAATATTAAAAAATTGAATTTTGGTGGGCATTCTTTACTGTTGATTCCTAGAGCTAAATCTTGAAGTATCAGCTTATGATATTTTACGAGCCCTGCTAGTGGCTGGCGGGAAGTATGGGAAGTCTAACGGCTTGTCTGATCCCCAGACTTAGCCCTAGTCACGGTGTGGCCATGGGAAAACTGCCAGGCACCAAATTTTCAGAGAAGCATGATTGAAGTTTGCATTTTCTAAAAAGCTAAGCTCTCTTGTGAATTGCTTACAGTGAGATTCATAGCTGGACTGTCTGGACTGTCAAAAAAGTGAGCTGAAATTACCATCTCTTATTTTGCCAATTAAACTAAAAAGGACTTCTTTTTGGAGGTTACATAGCTCTGAAGTTTTCTGCTAACTTTATCTTGGCTGTTCTGATGGCTAAGAGCTCTTACAAGGCTCTCTTGTGCTCTTCGGACAACATAAACTTTTTCTCAGCAGTGCTCTGCTGAGGTTGTGGGACGCTGTTCATGGGGTAAATCTTGCTTTGTGGGGAAACCTTGCTTTGTTGGTATACAAAGTCTAAGCAAACTAGAGAATTTTGAGGACTCTGGAAGTGAAATACACATAGTGCAGGTTCAGGGAATGGAAATCTTTTTCTCCCTTCCTTCTGTGAGCCCTTGAGCTGTGCTAGGAAGTGTAGGCTGTGGGTCCTAAGAGGTAGCTGTGATGTTCAACCCTTTATTCTATGGACAGGAGTTATGTGGGTTTGGAGGTGCCTACCTGATGTGTTGCACTGCTCTGTCATTGCCTCCTAAGTTTAATCATGAGGTCAAGACCAGAGGCCAGAGTAGAGTGTAAGTCGTGGGGTCCAGTGCTTGACTCTGAGGTTGCTGTGGGGAATGGTTTTGCTTGTAGGTTGCAGAAGTCTCAGTGGTCTCCACAGGGATCTTTACCTAGTTATGGAAGAGTGATTTGTCCTAAAAGGTTGAGAAACCTCGTACGTTTTTCCATCCTCAGTTGGAGCAAGGACACCGTCTCCCTCAGTCAGTTTTTTCCTAAAGTGTGGGTTTAGCAATGAGGCCATGTGGTTTCTTGCCCTTTCCCCATGGATGACCTGCAAAGAAGAACTAACATCCCCCCCTCAGGAAACCTGATACTTTTGGTCAATGGCCCCTTGCACTTTTTCCCCAGCTGACTGGCATTCCTTCCGGCTGCCTGATCACAGAAGTACCCAGTTGCATCCACTTGTTAGGATTTGCTGTGCCAGTGCCATTCCGTGTCCGGATAAAGGTACCAAGGAAGTGTGTTCCGTTGAGCATCTCTGAAAGCAGGGTGGCGCTTCTCTGGCTGTGGCCAATTGCTTTGACTACTTCAGCATCTAGTTTCCCCTTACCCCTGTAACAATACACTCAGTAACGGGAAATACACATGTGAAAAACTACCTGGGAATCAGAAACACTTGACTACTATTAGCTTTGTGCCACTTTGTTAGAGTTACAAGGACCTGTAAAGTATCTCATTGTTGGTGTTCCCCCCCCCCCATTTGCAGAGAGGTGGGGGTGGTGAAGGACTTGGCATTTTTTTCTTCATCCTTCCCAACACTGGGAGGTCTCAAGACAGCACGTAGAATTTCTAGGAGATTCTCCTAAAGGAGGGGTCTCCACAGCCTGTTCTAAAATAGTTTAATGATTTTTAAGGTAAACCAACAGAACATTTCATGTAGGGGTAAAAGCATGACAGAGGATTGGCAGGGTGCGGGATTATGGCTGACAGCACTGCACCCCTGCTGTTGCTGAGTGTTGCAAGAGGTCTTCATAGCCTTACGAGTCTGAGTTAGGTTTGGGAAACTTCAATCTCTGTACTGAGAAACGAACTGAGGTCAGTGGTAATGGTTTGTTGAAACCCAAACTAATGGATTGTGATAACTCGGTTTGTTTACTACAGATATTTTTGTACTAGAGCAGACATGAGCAGACTGTCCAGAGGAATACGTATGTACAGGACGTTTGTCAATTAGCTTGCAGTTAATTTAAATAAAATACAAACCCCTGACTTGGTATACCATAAGGTCTTATTTTTTTAATCTAGCTTGGACAGGGTCTTTAACATGTGCTAACCTGGTTAAGGTACAGGAAAGACAGTGGTGTGTGCTGAAGCGCTTTATTCAAAGCCATGAACAAGGATGGAAATACATGGGACTATAGAGCAGCTTGCTCTTCCTGATGCTCTCTAAAGTTGTCTGCCTTCATCTGAGTAGGACAGACCGCTCGGATTGTGGCTGCGGTGTCAATGCACCCATCTGCAAAACTCAGTACTGAGTGCTGAGAGCTTGGACCTTCACAAGAAGGTTTCCTCAGGAGGCTCTCCTTCCTCACTCCAAGTCATATGTGTCTTTCTAGAGGTCAGACTATCTTAAGAAACCATCACTGACTCTTCTCGAGTGCTTATGCATCTTAACTTTCTAAAAATAGAAAAAAATTATGAAGCTCCCTGACATCCTGGGACAGGCAGGGGGCTTTCTTTGAACACTTCGTAAAATAGCACTATCTCTTACCATGTGAGTTCCTAGTTTCTCGGTTTAGAAAAGTACATAGCACTTTCCTACAGTGCATAGCTGGGCACTTGCAGAGCCGCCTGCTTCTCACAAAATTTTTGAAAGATGACTGTTAACTAAACTGGGCTTAATTAAGTTGACAATTTCACAGCTACTTTGAACAGCTCATTAACTGCAGGCTACAGCTTCTTTGCAGCCAAAGCTCCACAATACATCACACAGTGAACCTGCTGACAGGAGGGTACAACTTCCAACTCATGCTTCAAGAGATCAGATTTATTACTGCAGTTCTGCTTCTTCTAAAACCAGTTAAGGCCTCCTTTACCAGATACTGAAAATACTTTGATCTGTAGTACAGTCCTATGCAGCACTGCCTAGTGCAGATACCACTTCGCAAGCCAATGCTGTTCTACGTGTGCTGCCAAGCTGATAGTGGTGCTGGGGTGAGTTGCATGGATTGCAGCTCCTGAAGACTGTAGGCTGAAGGTCTACAATAATTTTTTTCACTTTTTTTTTTTTTTTAGAAACGATCATGCATTTCCTTGTTGCTCAGCGCACTTAAAAATAGAGAATAGTTCATTGTTACCTGTTTCTTTATAAATTAATTGATCTGGTTTATTTTTGTGCTTTGTCCTTCCCCCTTTCCCCCCGATAGCATAGAAAATTTAGTCTCTCTGAGAGCTGTTAAAACACCTGCTGAAGGCAATGGAGACTGAGCTTGCTGACTGCAGTTTGGCTAGCTGGGCTTCTTCAACTTGGCCTTGGAGAAAGAGTAAATACCGTTTCAAAGAAGTTTGCAAACCTCTGCTGCCCATGACCCTGAAAGATCCCATCATATGTTACAGAAACAAGTGTCTAGGCTCTTAGGTGCTGAGGCATCCTCCTCTCACCTCGTCTGTTAATATTGCAATAGTCTGTTCTTTATGTTGGTGTTTTCTTACTGATGTGGCTAGGGTAAAGCCCTGCTCTAATTGCAGCAATGCTGATATGGCTGTGCTTGTGGCAGCATAGTTTGTGCCATTTGAGAGTACAAATACAGTGGTACAACTTCTTCCACTTCAGAAAGTTTTTCTGTATTTCTTGACTTGTGGAATTATACTTAGGACACATTTCTAATTTAGGCAGAGTCTTAATCCAGTCAAGGCCAGGACTGCAGGAGGAATGGTACCTAGCCTAGAAATGTCAGTGAGGGACTTGGATTTTTAATAATATTTTATACTGGAAAAATCTCTGTTATGGTTATAGTGATGGTGGATGAGGGGGAAAAAGATGCTTTTGTTAGAATAGCTTGTTTCGTTTGAGGAACTCGTATAAAGCATACCAGCAAAACCAATTCTGCTAATGTTAGCTCCGTTTGCAGTAAGAAAGTTTCCCAGGACACTTGTGTTATACCTGTGCCAGGATTTAAGGACTGTGGAAGTGAAATGGAAGTGAAGTGAAAACCTAGTACAGCGTCAGCACATGGAGCCCTCTTCCTCCTTCCCGAGCCTTTGGACTGTGATAGTTTCTGGCAGCCGATGTCTGTGAGCCACCTGCCTGCTTTTACGATGCCTTTGCAGCAAGAATTTGTAGCAGTGAGAGCTCCAGGGAGCTCTGCTGGCACTCGAATGTTGCCATGACGCTGGCTCCTTTTTGGAATTTTTCCTCTTTTGGACAGGTAGATTTAACAGGAAATAGTTTGGCTGAGGTATGAAATTATAATGTGGGTATTTCCAAACCTTTGGTAAGAAAAAGCATTTTTTTGTCAGCAAGGCTTTGTAGGCCAGACCAGGCAGTAGAACAAACAAGGGAACAGTCCTTGAATTAGGACAAATAAGGGTTTGTTAATGGCCTTTGTCCTCTGTTGCTGTTTGTGTGCCTTCTCCTGTAGGACACTGCTCTGCAGAACGGGCTGTAAGTATGCGGCTCTGTGTTCTGCAACTTCAGGTTGTTAAGGAAAAGTTGAACTCTCAGTTAATTAAGTGCATTGTTAAGAACTGATTTAATGTTAATAATTGTCTCATGAAATTATTCTAGATTTATGTTTGAGCATGGGACAAATGATTATTGTATGCAAGGTACTGAATTACCAGGTGTGATTTGGTGACAATGTGATGATAATGCATAAAGGCAATTTGAGATACAAATGTTGTCACACCACAGCTGCTTCTGCAGCAGAACCACCATTTTGCTGCCTCTTTCTGCTTGACCTTGTTACTTTGCCATCCGTGGTGGTCTCTAGTTTTTCTTTAACTTGTTCAGTTATACATAGTGGAGGCTCCTTCCTGCAGCCCCTTTTCTTCCTTTTGCCCTTGTGTTCTACCTTTGACTGCCATTTTCATGTTTCTGATGCTCATTTGTGCATGCATGTATAATTTCTTTTCGATCACAAACAGTATACGTCATCTCACTGATGAAACTCACATCAGCTCCTCTCACTTAGTACTTTTTTTTTTTAACGAAGTGCTTTTGTTGGGTAAAGGTCTTTGAGGAAGGTCTACCTTCTTCCCACCCGCTGGCATACAACACTGTCCTAGAAATGATAGAATCTTTTTGTTTACAAAGAAGTATAGCTAGTAAACAGACCTCTCCCTGAAAATCTTTATTTAGTACACACAGTGTACTCTTCATCATTTGCACCAAGGTCAGTAGCCCTTAAAATGCCATTATTATAAATCAGTCTGATACTAGAGGAGTATTTTCATAGATGTGTACACAAACTCAAATAAACATAGAAATAATTTTTTCTCTAACTTCAGCTAAAATGCAGTAAACTTATTTCTAATCTGCTGTACTAGAAAAATGTTTTTTCATCAGCTTTCAAAATTGCAGTGCTGCTCTATGCTTAAAATGTTTTCCTCACTGACATTTTAAATTGTAGGTATGTTCTTGTGTTACTTAACCAAAAGAAGTAACATTGTGGGGAAAAAATAGTTTTGTTTTTCATAGCACAAAACATAAATAATTAGTTGATGTGTAAATTACTTAATTATAGTTTGTGGATATGAATTTTAGTTATTTAAATATGAATAGAGACATTAAGCATGGACTCCTAGTCTTGTATGATTCAGCTGGTGCTGACACAACTTCATAATAAACATTAGACATTTTCCATCTATTTTTGTAACCGTGTCAGTTCGGATAGTTGCTGTAAAAAGGGAATATCTGCATGAAGAGTTGCAATTGAACTGGACTTTGGTCTGAAATGGAAATTGATTTTTCCCTTTACTAGGGATCTTGAAATGGCTTCCCAAAGTGCTGAAGCTCAAGTTAGTTTTGTGACAGCTTTCTTTTTGGCAAGGAAGAAATTGTTACTTTTCCTTCAGAGACAGTCCCAAAAACTGCCATCATTTCCATGTTCATTGTGTGTCTAATGTAATTAACTCCTATTTTACATGTTTCAGTACCCTCCAGAGCTGTGGAATCTCTTCTGCACTTTCAGAGTAGGTGACCATTGCATAGATGACTGGAAAGGGGTCCATGAGTGCTGCCTTGCTTATGGAGCTGCATCCAGTAACTCCCCACTCTCCAGTCTGGTTTTGGGCCACCAACCGTTCCTCCTTGGATTCTTGAGAGCAGTGGGAATAGACCGAGAGAGGCCTGACTCTCATCTTGATTGCATTGAGGCTGGGGTGAAATTCCATCTAAGTGGTATTATGCAAGTAAAGCAGAGCAATGTGCCGGACTCTTACTTCAGTCTTCTACCCATGTTCTGGAGCCAAGCTGGTGTTTGAAGCCCATAGAGTTAAAGGAACGGCTGGTTTTCTCAGAGCTGTTATGTTATTAGCTGGTTTGGGCTACTTTTTTCCTATCTGATATATCACTACCAAAACTGGAGGGTGGTCTGTACTGGCTTTAGCCTGCTGAGGACTCTTGGTGCCACGTTAGAGCTCCATCGTGCGTGCATGGTAGAGTACAGTTGAGTGAACCCTGTGGACTTGGGGAACTCAGTGCCCAACAAAACTTTCCAGGCTATTTGAAGTCAACTCTGTGTCAGTGTCTGGAATGGTAATAGTCATCATAAATATAGCAGACAGCCAAGTGCAGAAATGACAGAAAATATATAATAAAATGAAGTAATTTATATAAATTTGTAATGTTGCCATAAAAAAGTGTGTGAGGTCAGGCTTAGCACAAAAAATGGTAGCGTGTATTGGTACAGTATCTTTATATAGGCTGGAGATAGTTTTGCATGTTGTGGTGAAGCTCTTTTTGAATCTCAGCAGTCATTTCTCTTATACTTTATGATCTTCCAGTTCAGTCCATGGAAAATAAACCTAAAATCTAATTATTGTGCATATTTTATTTTTTGTTCTTTAATGTTTCTTTGCCTTTTTTTATAGCATCTTTCCAAAATGCCTTGCCCTCTATAAACATTAGGCTATTAAATTTTTGAAGCTCATGACAATGTTGTTCCATAGATCGCGCATTCGCTGGCATTTGCAGGGTAAACACCCTCCAACCAGAAACTAAGCAAGCTCAGTCTCTGTGGTACGCTCGGTCCTCATGTGCCCCGGGATCAGGAGTCCCCAGCCTGTTTTCATGTCACTCACATGATGTTGTTTCACACTTGGAGTACATCTTTGGGTCAGCACTTCCTCGCTTGTTGAAAATACTTCTCTTTTTAGAGAAAGCGATTGCTTGATTCTAACTAAGTCTTAGTAAATGCTGCTTAGTAAACTGCTCTTGGTAAAACAGCACTTAGTAAAGAGCTCTTGGTAAACTGCTTGTAGTAAAACAGCAGCTTTTTAGGGCTCATAAGTAGGTATTTCTAAACTTTATAACTACTGTCCAGGCGAAGGCTAGTGTCATAGAATTAGAAATTACCCAAAAGAAACTTAGACAGCAACAGCAAATTCAGCACAGATAAACTAAGAGTTGCCTGGGAAAAGCCTTCAGTTTTTCAACGATCATTTTGCAACCACTCTTTTAAAAATCCTTGAGATTGATCACGTTGTGCCTTGGCAAAGACTTTTGGGATCTAGAATGATGTTTTACTTAGTGACTCGTGGGTTTCATCACTCAGGCAGGAAGATAAGGTGGTCAAATAGAAAAATGTTAACTTTGAAAGATGTATAATGGTCAGTCAAGGCCACTGTGTAGCTTGTCTGCTTTGTGACAGATAAGCAACTGCAATGCAAGGACTACACATGGTTGTTAGTTTAATAATTCTCATTTAGCTTTGTCTAAATTATAGGAGCTTTTTTCCTGTGACTGGAGCTGGGGTTATTTATTTTTTCTGTGAGGTTTTTTTTTCTGGATACAAATGATACACAATTTTTCTGAAGTGAAATGTTAAAGGATAAATCAATGTGAGATTTGAAAAAAAAGAAAGTGAGAATACATATAAAATATCTGGAAACTGTTTCTCATTCCAACAGCTTGAAGATTTCAGATGTTATTGCTCACGTTCAGTGTGTTCAACTCAGTTGGGGAACTTGTGAGTGCGTTGCTGGGGAGGGCAGAGAGAAGAGGATCATGCTGCATTGAGGGAAAGGGATTTAGGAATAAAAACAAGTAATGATGCTGCCTAAGTGCCATCTTGTTTGTGTTAGCAGGCAGTAGCACACGCAGTTTGTACAGCTCTCTGTAACTCTTTTTGCTAATCAGTCTGAAAAAGTGGAAAGAATTAGTGCTAACAAGAAATCCCATCTTTGAATGTAAACTCCATGGGACAGGGATCACATTTTCCTGTATGTTTCTAGGGCTGTTGTGCACTTCAGTGCTTATATTGTACAAATGTAAAAATAAAATAAAAACTGTGATGATGTTAGGAAGTGAACTCTCTGTTAATTCACTCTCTATAATGACATATCCTTTTTTAAAAGACATAAACTCCCTCTTATGCATAAGGAGAATGCAAGAGTTGCATGTGCAATTAGAAGTAATTCATTTCAGTATTAGATGACTTGTTTGTCTGCTGACATAATTAATGATAGCACTGGTATCCAGTGTCCTAGTTATTTACAGTAAAAAAAGAAAATTAACACTAAAGTTAATCAGACTGAAGTTATCAACTGGAGGAAAAAAAATCAGTCTTACTATATCAAAAGAATATATTGCACATTTCCATATATTTGCATGGCTATGTTTTTATAATTAAATGTATTTGGAATGAATTTTAATCCCTGATGTCTTGAAGTAAAAAAAAAAAAAAGAGAGAGATGAAAGCATCAAGACAAACCAAACTCGCTGTGTCGAGCTGTATGTTGACTCTGATTTTGCAGCCGCAGCCCGTGGTCAGCAGCGTTATTCTGCTGCGGCTGCCCTGGCCCACGTCAGAGCTGCTGGTGCCGAAGGGGGGACAGAGGTGGAGCCCTCCCCTGGCAGGACACCAGGTTCTATGGGTGGCAGTCTCATTTATCTCTTCATAGAACGTGATTTTTCTTAAGCTGTTGCAGTAAGCCTGTGGGAAATTGAACAGGTCTATCAGAATAAAATATATTCTGACATTTTAAACCAAAGCATTTTTTTGGTGATTGCTGAACTGGGTGTCTCTTGGGAGTATACTAAACCAGAACTAGATAACAAACACTGGCTAATACTCCTTCAGAAACAAAACCAGGGCACCAGTTAACCAAGGCATTTCCAGTGCTCCTGTCTGATGGTGGCTGGAGCAATCCGATGTCCATCCTTGCTCCCGGCCTGTGCCCTTCTCCCTGGGGCTCTGCTGTGGGACAGGAGCCCTGGAACGGCTGCTTCCCAGGGTAGCCTCAGGACTTGAGATGGTAAGTCTAGTAGTTAGAAAATAAACAGTAGTTAGAAAATAATTAAAGTACTTGGGTTTTCTTTGATAACATCTTGGACCCTAAGTGAGGTGCTGGAATCACCTGAAATAGGTCCTGATAGTAAGATAGCCAAAAGTATGGTCTCAAACAATATGGTCTAAGTTGGGACTTCAGCTTCTTGTAACAATTTTTCTTTCCTGTCTGAATGGGCAATGTCAACATATGTTCTGAGAAAGCAGTCCCCAAAGTATGGGTACGGTGGCTGGCAGCTGCTTCTGGAACGGAGTGCTGACCTTAGAATGGCCTAATGCCCTGGGAAAAAATGTTATTTATTTAGGTTTTGAATTATTAAATTGGGATTAAGTCAGGTATGTAAAAGACCGTTATTACATTCATGTTCTTGACTCAATCTGATGTTGCACAGAGATTAAATAACTGTTTCCCGGGATGTAGAAAGAAGTCGTAATATGGACCAAGTGGCAGCATTCTTTTGTTTGCAGGGAGGCAGGAGAGGCTCCTGTGTCACATGGACGTGTAGAGGATCTTGTTTATGGGATCTGCTTTTCCCAATTTGATCCTTTCTCATCTGAACCAGTAAAGGAATCTCTTGGTGTGTCTAAAGGGTAGAAGTAGAGTAATAACATGTAAAGGAACATGAATTAGTTTCTAATGACTAGGCCAGCCCAGGTAGCAGCAGCAGGGGAGCTGTGGGAACACCAGGGCTGATGTGTGCGGAGTGCTGTGGTGGTACAGCTGTCGTGTTTCCGCTCCCTGGGCAAACTGAGTCAGAGCTAGCTTTGATACTCACCAACCTGCATCCTGCTCAGCAGATCCCCTCACAAAAACGTGAGGAGATCAAGCCTTTAATGAGATGGGGAAAGGAGCCCAGAGTCACTCTCTTTGTTTGGTGCCGCCTGGCCAAGGGCTCCGGCCGTGGCAGAGCATGGGTATCTGGACGAAGTGGGACAGCAGGTCCCCAGCAGTGCAGTAGGGACTGCCTGTACAGTTCCTGCCAGGAGCAGGCTAAATCCCAAGGGCTGGGGAGTCCAGTGTGCAGGAACCCTATAGGAAGGTCCACAAGTCAATACGGGGTTTTCCTACACTTGCATTTTTTGGTCTTGGGAAGATGGGAGAAGCTGTCTCACAGCAGGACGGTGGCAGAGCCGCGAGTACGGCAGGGCAGAGCTTCGGCAGTCCAGCAAGCTGCATACTTTTTTTTCCACCTCTCTTACCTCTTTGATCATTCCCATATGTTTTTGACATACCTCAGTGGTACTTGGAGCTTTGTAAGCACTCTTTTGCTTGCTCCTCCAGCTGCACGTGCGAGTGGTGTACGCAGGCTGGCCGAAAGGGAAGGGGGCAGAGGGTTGTTATCCTACAGCAGAATTGTTTCCAGAAGTGACTCTGTAAAAACGACAGCAGGAGGTTCTGCACTTGTTCTCTCTCAATCTCTTTCAGGTAAAACTTCGCTTAGTTTACAAGTCAAAAGGTGATTTTTCTAACAGCCAATATGTCAAACGCTCACATTTGGGTTTGACAATCAAGCTGTTTTCTGTCTGAATCTTACTTCATTGCCAGTAATAAAAATTCCAGCGCGCTCAGCCATGGTTATATTGGTTTTGCAGAGCTAACAGTAGTAAAAGCTTGGTTTTGTCCGCAAAGTTAGCAGATTAGGTCTCAGAGAAACGTCACCTAGACAACAGACGTATAGGAAAGTGCTCTTTTTTTTTATTGGTGACTTGGCTTGGACCAAACACTATTGAAACAACTAAGTGCTTGTTTCACCGTCATCAGCCTTTGTGCATTCCCTTGCCTAGGGAAAGGAGAAGAGATCTTACTTTGGAAGTACTGATGAGGCTTATGCAACTTGCTATGTATTACTGACTATTCCAACGAAAATATTCCATGTTATAGGATGTATTACCTCTCCTTTCTTGGTTTTAGTACCAATATTTGAATCTCTGAAGTTAAACCACGTATTATCAACCAGAACTTTTTTCTCATAGAATTTTTAAAGCTCTATTTAAATGCTGATGGGCTCCATTCCTATTTTATGTTCTCTCTTTCCTTACTTCAGTGACATCATACAATTTCTGTTATGATTAATACTTCATAGAGGTGACAACTTCGTTTTGAAAAAGACAAGATGTGTCTTCCGTTTAAAGAAAAATGCAGAAGGTATCTGCTTAAGTTTTATCTGTTTACTTTGCAGTCTGTCACCAGAATTCTCTCTCTTCCCAGCCTCCTGCTGTTATTTTCTTGCTGTTACGGAGATGATTACCAACATACAAATGCCCCTTTGAAGTAGGAATGTAATTTTAAAATCTTGGGTGCATCAGTCCTATTAACAACAATCTGTTCTCTTCTTTCCTTTCACTCCTAACTTTTAGATAGGAACAAGTCAAGTATTTTCTAGTAAAACAGAATTTATGATTTGAGATACTGTCTTTTGAAGGTATGGAAGAAACTTACCAATTGTGGAAAAGGCTGTTGCTGCAGTAGAGTGATGCAGTCCGTCTTTGATAGTTACGTTGATCTTCTGTTTGAGAGCAGCTGTGTGTGGTAGGTTTTTCCAGCTACTGCCAGCGGAGTCTCCTGGCTGTTTAACCACGGCACTTGCTCCTGGCGGTGCTGAAAGCATGGGAATTGGTCATGCTAACTCATGCAAAAGCAGCGCCTGTGCAAGCTATCCTACATTTACCACTTCTTTTCTGAAAGGGCTAAAGTCCATTCGTTATTCTGTGGCGGGAAGTATCCCGATTCACGTGCAAAAACTGGACATTCATCTGTTAAACGATGGTCATACCTTGGTGCACTGGTAGTTGCTGGCACTTCTTACACTACAGCTGGAAACGCACATGTCATATGCTTGAAAAGCACGTTATTTGATGCTAGTGTTTTGTTCAGTGATGAATTAAATTCTGTGTATATGACAGAGAAGGAATACAGCCTTCCAGGGGCTCCATAAAGGCAACGTGGTCTGTACCAGTAGAAGGATTTATTAGTCTGGTTTCTCTGTAGGCTGAAACATGGAGGGGGCACCCTGGGTGTGCTCTTGTTTTAGAGCATAACCAACACCTGTATCCTGGAAATTATGCTGACAACATTGAAATCTGCAGTATCCGTATTTAGAAAGGAAAGCACTTCCAAAACGTAGTGCATCTTTTGGTGGACATGCTGCCTGGTCACAGATGGGAGGTCGTCCCACGAATATCTTAGGGAAAATCAACAGGCGGTTATCTTTTGGTTTGCCTTTCCTAACTGATTTGTTTCCCCTTTAACCAAATGCAGAGGGGCTTTTCTAACAGCTGGATGCGCTGTGCCTTCTGTGTTGTAATTTATGGAGAGCAGTTAACAACCTGAGATGTGTGGAAAAAACAAGCTGTTGTTAATTTGTGGTGAGAGCAGGACTGTGTCTTACTATGCAGATGCGGTGCACTTCGTAGAGTCTATATAAAGACTCTCTTCTCTTGCGAAGGCTTCACCAGTGCGGCATGTTTAAGTGATTGCCAAGTATTTATCATGTGGAGTGTTCACACTATCCAGTCTCTATCCTCGTGAGAGGACAGCCACCCATGTCTTGTTTTGGAGTCAGTGTATCCGTTAATTAGAGACTCTGGTAACAGTCACTTGAGGGTTAAACCATTCCCACAAGATTATTTCCAACCTTGTTTTTCTTCTGCTCTTTCTCCTCCCCATTACATTTGTTGTAGCTGTTTTCACCTCCTTACGGGGTTTACATCCCAACTCCATGGACACTGCTCGTTCCGCCTTATTGCAAAGACTGTGGTGTCCGACAGAAAGCCCAGCTCGCAGCACTGAGGTAAATTGAAACAGACACTGATCTGCATGAGGAGCCTTGTACCGAGCGGACTTTGGGACCACTTCCCAACTGCCGGCCGCTGGATCCGGCTGTCTCTTCTGATTTGGAGCAGGAAGCATCATTCTGAGATTATTTTGCCTCTGCAATTTGTACTGGGGAGGTTGCTGGTCTTTGCTGTTGATTCTAAGCCCTATGCAGATCAATAGGGAACACAGGAACGTAAACAAAACCAAATTAGACACTGCCAGTTTGAGGTTTCCCCCTCTGCGGGGCCCTTGTGGTTCCTGGGCTCAAGCTGTGAAAGGAGGCGACTGTGCTGCCAAAGCGATCTCGCATCCCATGGCAGAGGCTGAGCTCCCGAGGCTCGGCATGGCCATCGACGAGTCTGGCAGAGGAACGGCATCGGCTCTGTTCTTTCCAGCATTGCTCCGTTTTCCTGCAAAGTTTGGAACTCCAAAGGCCCTCGTTTCCAAGCGCTGGGGGAGGTTTAGGGGTTTTGTTTCTTTCTATTCATTGGACCACACATATTTGTGTGCCAGGTGTAAAGTTTTTGGATGGCTAGTGTGATATTTTTATTTTTTTCTTCCTTAAGAAGCCTACACAAAACAGATTTTGCACTAAACAGTCTTCCTTTTATAGTCTCTCTTACACACAGAAGTCCTTTCAGTTTACATTTGCCCCATTCCTTACAGTGAAGATTGTTACTTTCTTCTGCCTTCTTTTCCTAATCTATTTGTTTATTCCCATATATTTCTGGCATAGTTTAACTAAAGCTGAGAGTTCAGTGAAACTTTCTGGCTCAGACTGCTTCATGCTTCTGTGCAAACTGTCCCTTCGTGACGCTCAATTTACTGATACCCTTCTCTTGGAAAACGAACACTATTTGAAAGATTTTTCAGTAGCTGCAAGGGTGGATGCCTCTTACCCACATCCAAAATCATTATAAAATACTTCTGGAGAAGCTCTGCAGGCTCTCAACTTAATGTATTGAAAAATTCTCGTACTTTTTCATGTGCATGGTGATACGTATCTCTTCTACTGAAGATCACCTAGGTTTTTTCGCTTACGAAATTAAAACATGAGTACCCAATGCTGATCTAGTAGATAACATTTTCTGAATAAAACAGCAGCAAAGTGCCACTTCTGATGATCCGTATCAGTGTACAAATTCTCTGAATGAATACCTCGGCTCTTCCTTTTGATGCAGCATTAGCCTTTCAGCTGACACATCGATGCTTTCCCTATTCTTCAAATACAGAGAAGTTAAGGAAATGAACCACAGATAAACTTTGAAAATTTTTGCTGTACAGTTTTTCGTGACTTTAGGCATATACATGCTGCTAGTGAGATGCAACAGACTTTCTGCTTTTCTGTAAGAATTAGGGTCACTTGCAGCAGAGTGGAAGAAGGTGGCTGGTGTCTTACTGCCCTGGAGAGCAACCCCTCCTTGATCAGATGGTGTTAGAGGCCAGGTATTAAAAGAAGATGGTTTTGTTAAATGGAAGCTTCCTTGGTGTTCCTAGTCAGGGACATAAACGTGGCTCTTGAGCCATTTGGGGAAAAAAAAGAAAGAATAGTTAGTAGTCCTAAAAATCAACATTCTGGACATGAAAAGCTGTTTTCTGGCCCATGCAAACTGGATAGACTTGTGTGGGTTGAGTGCTCTTGTTTGTGCCTGCGGCTGATTACCGTGAGCCCTCTCCCCAGGATTGTTGGTCTGTGTCAATCACATGTGGATCTAACGAAAAAATGGCATTCTGCAGCCAAGTCCACTTTCTGATGACTCAGCGGGTAGGGTGTACAGCCAAGCTATGTGCCCTTCAGTGACATGAAAACCACAGCCATTTGTGGAAAATAGGGCTCTTTTCCTTTCCATAAAACAAGTGGAGCAAAAGAGTTTGCAAATATGGCATATTTTCTAGATAATAAGCTTGCTTTTTAAGAGCGTGCCATGAAAAAATACCACTTTAAACAAATGTCACTAAGAAAAATAAAGCAATCTGTAAACACACCCAGTTTGGTCAAGTTCTTACGTGCACAAAGGAGAGATGTAAAATGTCAGTGTGTTGTTAAATAAGAAACTGGTTTAAGAAAAAAGTTAACTTGTAGGAAAAAAGATTATACAAGGCCGTGAAATCCTTTTCCTTGTCTTAAAGTTGTTCAAGCCTTGCTCTTAACATAAAGTGAATTTTGTGTTGAAATTATTGCACCCGGAAGAAGAAATGGTAAGCTGATATTTTTTCAAACCAAGCAGGGTAGAAATTTATTCTATGCCAGGCCTGAGATTTAAAGCAAAACAGTTTTAAAGCAAAATAGTTTTATAAGGATGTAAATCTTTTATGCTTAAAAAACAAATATTTTTTTTCACCATCATTCCGAGTTAGTAAGGTTTAAGTGAAAATATTGTTGATAAAATACTGCATTTGTGCCTAAAATAGGAATGATCATTGTTTCCTTATATGAATATACATTTGTTTGGTAACGCATCTCATTGAAAAAGGGATTTTAAACAACAGCATGTCAGTCTTCATGCATATAAGCTGCACTGCAGATAATCTGCAGTTTAAAGATACTGATTATTTGGGAAAAAAGTCTGTAGATGATCCTCTTGTTGAGATAACCTTCAGAAAACCAGCAGCAGGAGCGGGCCATGGGAGGAAGGAGGAGGAAGGAGGAAGGGAGGACCAGGCTGTGGGGCGAGGGAGGTGGCCTGGGGACAAGGTGTGGGGAGACAGAGCTGGGCGACTTGGGGGTGAACTGGGCAAGCTGGGGGTGAATGCCTCCGTGCCATCCGTATGGCTGCCCAAGTCCATGGTTGTTAGAATGTGAGAGTATGGCAATGGCCTTGCGAGCACCCCGGGATGCTCGGAGCCTTCCTCCTGTGAGCGTACCCCGTGGGTACCTCGGCATGGGTGCTCAGGAGCGAGCCGGGCTGGGGACACTCACGGCGTCCCCGCTGGAATGGGAGGGCACGGGGCCACCAAGGAGGCAGTCGGCAACTGGCAAAGTCAGGCTAGAATCGTGACAAAGCTACTTCTTACATTTTTAAGGAAAAGAGAAACAGTAGCTACCTCTGCAGATGAGCAATAGAGGCTTAAAGGTAATTTTAATCTGTGCAGCAACATTTACATTTAAAGATAATAAAAAAGATGAAGTCCTTGGAAGAGTACCAATTGTTGAACTTCTTGTGATTTAGTAGAACCGTGGGACAACAGAGTTTTTTCATTTCTCTGTGTTTGAGGTATATCCTTAAACCCAGTGGTGTTTCTCCTTTGGAAAAAGGAATGTTTCTTTAAGGAGTATGGAATCAGAAACAGAAGCTAATGCTACCTGGCTGAGGAGACCATTTCTGCATTAATTTTCTGTGTGTTTATAGTCATCCCCACCTTTTGTTGCATCTTTTCTGTTGTATAATCATAAAGATTTCTACACAGACTCAGGCAGTGTTTTAGCAAAATTCGGACTTGCCTTCTTAAAACAGTGGATTCTGGCACAAGCGTTTTCTTACTTGTCTTCTGAACTGTCAGCAACAAAGATTTAAGAACTTTCAGTGGAGGTTTAAATGACTGGCTTTCTATAAACATTGCAGTTTTCCAGTTGTGTACGTAATGTACGACTTGCTGCTGCTTCGTAGCAAAATCCCAGACTATTTATTTCCCTCTTTTTAATATTAACAGAGCATTTTTGAGAATGGCAATCTAACATCTTAATATACTAAACTCTGAGATTTATAGTAGTTTGTGATATTCTTTAACTACCTTAGAAGTCTCGTGTAGACAAACAAACTATAATTTTTAATAGCAGTGCTACTTATGGCATCTATTTTTAAATTATTACATTTTTCCTTCTGATGTTTTGAACCATTCTGTTTATTGTAGAGACTTTACAGCTATTTAGTAAAACAACATTAAAATAATAATCTTGATGGCTTGGATATCTGGATGAGTTTTCTGACTTAAAAAAAAAAAAATCCGCATTTTTAAAATAAGGGATATTACATAATCTTTCCCATATGAATACTGTGAAAGTGAAAAATAATTTTTAAAATTGTAATTCTTCAACTGCAGACAATAACAAAGCAGTGAATTTGCAAAACAGCTGAAATTGACTATTCTTGGAACAGTTTTCCATTAAATTCGCTAATAGTACCTGCATTGCTGTCCAGAACTTGATTTCTCAGTCTTAAATAAAAACAGTAATGAAGTAGTTATATAATGTGGTGTTAGTAAAAAGGGGAAAAGGGAGATATTCAGAAACTACTGCCGTTAGGAAGTGAGTTAATGAGTGAACTTTATTTCTTAAACTATAATTTCTGAGATATTTTTTCAGGACCAGAAGCTTCGGCTCCGTTAGAGAACTGTGATCTGGGTAATGATTTTTGTCCTCTTATGCTTTTTATTCCTTTTATTCTTTTAGAAGTAAATCAATGGAAGGGTGACACCCTTGCTTTTCTTCATATAATCTTCCTATATGGTGCATACGGCCTGGCTTACGGTTTTCTCTGAACCAGGAGAATTTTGCTCGTGCGATATGCCTGTGGGAAGCACCCTGAGCCCGTGGAAGTGGCGGTGGGTCAGCAGCCCGTGTTCTCCCGGTATTGCTCCCCTGCAGCTCATCCCAGTCCAACTGGTTTCTGGCCCTGCGAGAAAGCCTGATAGAGCTCACAGAGGTGAAACCAGTAAGGGTCAACTGAAATTGCATTAAATTAACTTGGGCCAACACAGATGTAATTTTGTAGGAATTTATTTTGTGGTGGGGTTTGTAGCGTCACTTGCTGTAAATGTTTCCTGACACAGTACACTAGCAAGCTCTGGGGTTTTTTTTTGTTTTGTTTTATTGTGATTTCATCAGACTTCAAGCACTGACTTAAATCTGTCACTCAGGGGTCTGCCTCGGGGGTAATGTGTGCTTGGGTTTGCTTGTGTGTGAAATCTTCAGCCGAAATAGTGCCATTGTTTCCAAGAGTGGTAGCATAAAAAAATAGGTATTTGGGCCATGCTAAACCCCTGGAAATGTTCTCCGTTAAAATCTGTCATAGCTTGGGACCAGGAACTTGGTAATTATCTGGAGTTTGGTGGGTTTGTGCTGTCCTTAAGAATCAAATCTGATTTGAAGCTTTGTGGAAGAAATAAATACTTTGAGGAGGAACAACTTCTTGATGGGTAGCTCTCTTTATTGGTTTTGTTTGTTTGTTTTAATTATCTGACTGTAACTATTTTTCTATCGTATAAATGTTGTTGACTTTATATGAGAACAAGGAGTGTTTACAATGGGAGGAGAAAATTAAAATCAGATTATTTAATTGAGGCAGAAATTACTGCATATTGTATATCTCAGGAAATCAGAAGCTGTTCACGGAAAAGGGAGAAAATGCAAAAGAATTGGAAGAAATCACATTTGTGTCAAGCTCCACTAATGCTTGAGAATACACAGTATAATTATAAAAATGTGAAGTTACTAGGGAACACATAACTTAATATTTATTTTTTTTTTTTATGAAAATGGGTAAACAAATGACCACTACATACGTAGTGATTCTAACGCTGCAAGAAGCATATTTTAAAAGTGAACTGAAATGTTGGTAGACAGAAAGTTACTTTTAAACTTCAGTAAGTTCTGGTTTTGCATTGTTTAGAAATACCCAAAGGAAATGGCTGTATGTAATGGATTAACAGTTTATACATTTTCCTGTCCACAGCTAAAAAAAAAAATAAAAGTTAATAATGTACTAGTGTGCAGAATCAGAGCACTCGGTGTAAAGTTATACATTTCACAGACTTTCATTTGTAGTGATCTAACCTTTCTAACCTGTTTTTCCGTTATAGAATTGTGGATGCTTTTTGCCAAAATGTATCGCTTGCTGGTATAAATGGCGACTGGATGTATTAAGCTGACAATTTATTAAGATAAGTCATTAAAATATTATAGTCAGATGCCAGATGTCGGACAATTAAAATTGTCTTAATATGTTTGTTGAAGCTGTGGGCTATTCCTCAGCCTGGTAGCTATCATTTTTATACATTCAGTATTTTAAAAACCTCCTGCCTTTCAGCCCTACTTACTTTTATTCCATCCCTTTGCCCCAACCCAAAGTCTCGCCAGCCAAAAACCCCAAAAGAGACCCTGGGATTTGGCTGGATTGCTCTTTGCCAGGAACGCAGGAAACTAGAATACGATTCAGTTCTTTAAACAAAATCAGAAGTTTTTCCAAGATGAAGCTCAGAGAGAGAAGCGCTTTATTAACACTATCAGACTTCATTTGGCTTAAACAACTTCTGCCTGTTCCCATTGACCTCATGAGAAGCCGCCCTGGGCTATGGCTGTGACGAGGCTGATCTTGCCTCCCTCCTAGCCCGCATTTTGCCTTTCACTTGGGTGCACAGTGCTGTCCATAGGCACCCGAGTGGGAGCCGGTGCCGAGCCGCAGAGGGAAATCCAAGCTTCTAGAGCGAGCCTTGGCCTTCGTGGGAATGGGTGATGCTGTAGGAGTGAGGCCATGTTAAATTTATATAATGCAATAATTGTGGAGCAAAAATAATTTGTTCCCTTATCATTCCTTGTTTTGAATGCCTCTCTTCAGAGTATTTGAGCATTTTATGGAAGACCTTTTTGGTTGGCTGGAATAGGCAGGACAACATCTCTTTCTATAAATGGAATAATAATTGCACTGTGCGCTGGCCGGCAGAGACCAACATCTGGATCCTGGTTATTGGTTATCTTTTAATCATAAATATGTAAAACGTCTTTCTTCTCAGCTGCTCTTTGCCAGAGCCCAAGGCGTAGTCAGGAGGATAGAGTTATTGGCTGCGTATTCTTTGCCTGGAAAGTCAGGAGAGATACAGTGGAACAGAGAGTGATAGCAGATTAGGATGGCATTTTAACTACGCAATTAGGCTCTGAAGAAACTAAAAATTTGCCTCTTACCTAACAGTAGCATTTTTACCCTTCGAGATTTTGGAATAAGTAGAGAATAAAGGAAATCTGTGAGCATATTTTAAATGTTAGGAAGAAACACATTTTGTGTTAGTAAAAGGTGGAGCATAGATGGTGAAAATAAGTCAGATCCTCCTGCTAGGCACAGAGTGGGGAAAACACAGGTTCTGCTTCATCCCCCAGGGCTTTGCCTCTGTGCCTCTCCGAAGGGCAGTCTCTGCTGAGATGAAAAAGGTATTGGCGAGGACTCGTGTGTCTCTTTTAAAAAAGAGAATATGACCGTATCTTTGAAGGGTGTAGTAGCGGCTCCAGTGCAACAGATTCTTCATACTGATTTGAGTAGAAATTGAATCTTTGTCTAAAGAGTAAGAGTGATAAAACTCGTAGTTCTGTAAGCTAGCCCTGAGGTACAGAGGATTTGAAGCCTTGTAAAAATCAATCTCTAATTAGTGTAGGAATTTTGGTTGGAATATGATCTGAATGCATTCCCATGTTGGAATTTGCAGTTCTGTATTTTGGGGCTTCCTTTCTCAGTAACAGAGGTTTTGGGTTTTTTTTACCCTCTGTGTATCTATGTAACTAAATAGTTATTAAGCCATTGTCAGTAATGTACCAACTCCTTAAAGAAGAATATGGTGATTTAGTACAGACTAATTTTATGGAAAAGGACGGGATATTTTTATTTTCACGCAGAGAGTTTAGTTGCTAGCATTTAAAAAAAAAAAAAAGTTTCAAATACCAGTCTTTCTAAAATGTGACCTTTACCTTCCTAATCTTGAGGGAGAAGGAGGTTGGAAAAGCAGAGCTGACTTCTGCAGTTACGTTAAACAGACATTTATCAAGTGCAGTCTGCCTACATGCTGGGTTGTGGAAGCCTATGGCATCACATTTCAGGTGAATAGAGCCCTTAGTTAGGGCTCTATCCCACAGAAAATATTTGAGGTTTTTCAGCCTATACAACCCTGAAAGATGCAGATTTCAGCTTTGCAGGAGGCTGACCAGTGCAAGGGGAAACTGGCCTGCTGTGGAAATGGGAAGCCAGCACTTCAGGCAGAGTCAGCTCATGTCTGGGGAGCGACACGCTCAACCTCATTCGGTCGGCAGATCAGCCACCAAAGCACTGCCATCTCTTCCTTTGGAAGATGCTTGGATCTCCCAGGGCTCCTGTGCCAGGCTGACCAGGTAAAAAAATGTGGGTGTAAATGGAGAGAAGAGCTTGACAATGTGGGCAGGGACAGTGAAGAGGGAACTTTGTGGTTATAAAAAGGAAAGAAACCCAAAGGCAAAGTATTCTGAAAGATGGGAAGGAGTCTGTGGGAAAGGAAAATGAAAACAGAAAAGTGAGGCTGGGGAAAATGGAGACCAGAAAATGAAGAGAAGTGGTAAGGAAAATGGATAGAGAGGAGGGAAAAAACTGAAGTGTATCGTATGTGCAATATACCCCACATGAAAAATAACGAACCAGGGATTTGGCAGTTGCTGAAAGAAAAAATCTGAACATTTCTGTCTCAGCTTTGGTTGAGGGGAGACCTCAAGCTCTGTCTCCTTTGAGTACTTCAGAGCGCACACACTTTTTCTGAATATTTGCCATGGGTAACCTTTTTTCCCTCTTTGTGGACTGGCAGCTATGGAGATTCATTTCAAAACAGATCAAAACTTTAGGAAATGTGGCTGCTTTTTT
>VYZM01023049.1:374120-476404 GCA_013398915.1 Dromas ardeola | reverse complement strand
TTTTTTTTTTAGTTCTAAATCTGCTTGTATGGAAAAACAGTGCAATAAACTCTTCAATGTATTCAATGTAGAGATAAAATGTGTTCTGTTTGAGGGATGAAAGCAATTTTTAAGCTGGAGATGAGTTATCTGGTGAGAAAAGTTTTGTTGTTTTTCTTTTTTCTTTCAAAAAAGTTCAAATAAATGTGCTTAGCTCATGGTGGGAAGGTCTAACAGGTGGGTGGATTGAAGTGAATTTAGTGTGCTCATGATTCTCTGTTACTAGAAATGCAGTAGCATTCAAAAATGTGATCGTTGAATGATTTAATGTGAACAGAGTCTTAAGAAGAATTATAGCCATCTGATATATCATTCTTTAAGAATGTCACCAAGAATTAGAGGCCTGAGTAAAGCCTACTGTTTCCTGCTCTTTGTCATCCTGATTGATGCTAATTTATTCGCATTTCAAAAAAGTGAGTAGCCCAAGGACAGCCAGGGAATAGGATTTTGCAAGGAGTAGTCTATGAAAGTGCTTTTTGAGGTAGTGGTACTTCTGTGCTTACAGGTTTGTGTTGATTGGTGACTTGGCAAGGCTTTAATTTTCTCTTGGTTTTAGTTTTCCAAATTGCAACCCAGAAGTCCCTTATTTTAGTTGTTACCTGGGCAGCACTGTTAGAGTGAGATAAAAAGTGAGTTTATGGTCAAGGAAGATTGTACAGCGGTGTCTCTGGCTGAATGATTTTACTAACTAACGATCAGATTGTGAGCTCCTCGGGCTAAAGACTCTTTCTTATGTGTTTGTACAGCATCTAGCAGAATGAGCTCTGGCATATGATTGGAGTCCTTGGGCTCTATCGCAGTACAAGTAATGAATAATAAGTAAGTAAGCGGCAGTTGTATTGGTTGGCTGCCCCGGGAGATCTTAACTCCTCTTTATGGACAAATATTCTGGAATTTCTTTGGCATCAACCTCAAAATGAAGTAGTTCTGTTTGCCTGAAGGAGTTCTGCTTCAATTCCTTACAGTGTATAAGGCTGAGATCCTCCGGAGGCTACACACAAGCGAGTGTTTGTAAGAGCTGGCTTTGGAAGTTAACAATGCTGTGATTACCACTAAACTGATTAGAAATCTAAGCCTAGATTTATAAATTAGTGCAAAATGTTTTCTGTACCTTATTGTGTTTGCTTTTGGTTGTTCTCTGGGATTTTTAGGATTGTCTGCACATTATTACTTTTAATTTCATGCAATTGTAAAAATACATGCTAGAATAAGCCCCAAAGCTATTTGTCTTTGGTTCTGTTAGCATAACTTGTAAGATGAAATACAAGACTTTATGTGGTTCAGCCGTAAAAATAAAATAAAAAAATGTTATACAACAGGTAGGAATTTGATTTCTACTGATTAAGTGACAGCCACGTGGCTAAGCCGAACTCACCTGCAGGTCGAGTTATACCTTATTTAATGAGAATCTCTCTAACTGCTGTTTTCCCTGTTTTTCCATCGCATGCTATTAAATAAATTGAAGGAGATTTAGGAGTTCAGTGTTAATGCAGCTTCGAGAGGCTACTGAACGTGTCTTGACCTACATGGGAATAGCCGTTGTGTGTCACACCTGCAGGGCACTGCACCCCCCTTCCCGGGGGTCAGGTGATGGGATCCGCTCCATGGACTGGTGTAGGCAATTGCTCCTTCCCATAGAGGCAGGTTGGCGTTGATGGTGCCACTGGGAAATGGAATATTGGAAACAAATACTGGCACAAAATGATGCAACACGTTCTTGTTTAGATAATGAAAATTGTGCATTTTATCCTCTTCTTTGGTTCTTTCCCTTTCGTTCTATGGTGGTACCTTCACTTAGCCCACGGTTACTTTCTAGTGCATCTTTTTTGTTTGGGATCTTGCCAGTTTGGAAGTCTAAACTACAGTATCCAGGCTTTGGGGTTTTTTATACACTGATTTACTGACCTGTTCAAAGACCTTGAATAGAGTAGGGACGCAGGTCCTTTGCAGCACATTTTCTTATATTTATGTCATCTTTTTTCAGGCCTGATGCTATTTTGGTGTCCCGTTTCAAACTCTTTGCTGGGCATAACTGCAGGGCTCTTTGGTCTGAATTTCCTGGATTGCCCATAGATTTAAAAAAAAAAATATATGTTTACCATAATTATTATACTCTAGTCCCCTGAAATTGTGGCTGTTTTTTACTGAGAAACCTCTTATTTTTGTTAGCAGTTCTGTCATCTTTTAGCAGTTTGGTCACTATATAGAATTTTAGACATAACTGTCCTTTCAGGCAACTTACTTATTTGTATGCAAGTAGTTTATTGTTGATTTATTCTTGCACCCTTTCTAATACATCAGTTGCTGGGAATATTGTCTTCCCTATGAGGAAAGAGGAAGTCAGGATACATTTCTTCCCAGCATTTGTGGCAGTGAAGAAAATGAAGCTTCTCAGAACCGCCCCCAGGTCTGCAGTGGCTGCTGTAACTCGCATGGCACAGTACAGCCTCCAGGTTCCTTCTCCAGCTCTGTCTCTAAAGGAGTCTTGTTTGCTTTTCTACCCGTACGCTTATTTTGTCTTTGAAAGCTCCTTTAGCAGTTCCCTCTTAAATATTGCTTGATCCACAGGCCATTCCCATGAGTGAACCCATTCAATCAGCGGAGGAAGAATGTTGTTAAGTATTGCTCCAGAGGAATTGAGGCTGGGGGAGGCTCTTCGTGCTGTGTCTTTGTTTGCTGCAGAAACTATATACAGAAGTTAGATACGTTTATTTTTCTTGAAGAGCAAAAATCTACTCCCACCTTTTCCAAAATGGGACATCTGGATAAAACATAAGAAAAACAATCCCTCAGCAATATGAGGGGAGCTTTCAGTAGGGTTTCGTTTTTCTTTTTCATTAGCCACTAGTTTTATTTCAGTATTTGGGAACGGAAGAAGGTCATGTGGATCATGGCCTGAAAATGAACACAGATTGAGAAATTAAAAAAAAAGTAAGTTGTTAGGACTTTTGATAATTTGTGGAATTAGATGTTGTTGAAGCATGACAGCGGCACTGCCCGAGCGTTTGCTGGGTGACTCGGCTTGTGTGGCGGGGAGCTGGCGGAGTTTAGTGGTGCTCCAGTCTTTTGGTGTGGGAGTCTTTTGGTCTGATTTCTAAGCTGCATTTTAGGATGAGGGAGGCAAAGCATGCTTAGTTAGCCTTGCATCAGTATAGAGTTCAAGAGCCATTCACAAGGCAAAAGAATTTATATATGGTGACTTCATTCAGAAGAGAATCCTAAGGTCAAATCTATTTTGAGTTTGAGAAATCTCTTCTTGTCAAGTGCCTTATTCCGCACATGGCTGGGTGCGCTCTGGTGGGTGCTGTGTAACCACACCTCCGGCAGCTCTCAGAGAGGTGCCCCGTGTCCTGCTGCAGTAACTTGCTTTCCTCATTCCTTCTGCAGGTGGTAATTTTTGATCGGTTTTCTCCTGTTTGCTGTCCTTCTAGACCGTAGCACCATGACATCTATATTGATCAAAACTAAAGAGAAATGGCACCTCCTGGATGTGGCTTTACTCTTTCTTCTACTTCTCTTCCCCCTGTCTTCTGTTTTGGATGAACAGTAAAAATCTAAAGGTGCCATCCAGTGTCTGAATGTTTTTGGCTGCTGAGAAGGGGCAAACAAGACATAAGCCTTGGACCAGCTTCCTGAGAGGATCAAGGGAATTTAGTTTATATAAGTGAGAAAGCATCCACTTTTGTGCTGCAGTGGTGGAAGGCAAAATACCCTGCACAGTTGGGGTTCACTCTCTTTTTTTTTTTTTTTTTAAATTCGGTTATAAATAACAATTTCAATGCTGTCCCAAACACTTTCACTACTCTGGGATTAAAAAAGATTAGAGTGGAGGGGGGGGTAGAAGAAAAAAGGTGAAAATGTGTATTATTAGGGAGGGTCCCCCTTCAGCTGCTGGCGTAGCTTTTGTCCCTTGAAGGGCCAGGTGCAAAGGCAGGGTGTGCTTCTGTCATGCTGACAGCGTCCAGTGACTTTGCCATTTGCCTTATAAAACCATTCTGGTTTTTTTATAAAAACTTAGAAGAAATATATTTTGAATATGGGTATTGATCTAAAATATTCATGAGTGGTTTCCTTTAGTAATAATAAAAAAAAAAGAGTTTGAGTGCAAGACTTCACATTTCAGCTGCAGGCTGCTTGCTTGCCTTGTGCACTGTGAGACTTTGGTGGGAGCCGTACTTTTGTTTTAAATCAGTAAGTGCTCTCAGGGCTTTTGTCTTTGTGCATGATAGATGCCCTGCTTGTCAAAAATGCCTATACTCTTTGCTGAGTCAGAGCCATGCAAAGTGAAATGTTTGATCTGGGGCCTATAAGAAAACAAAGAGCCAATAAAAATATGTTATAGCATCTTTTATCCTCCCCTTCAACAAAAGAGGCCACCCAGCCACAGAGGTACAGTTTTCACTAGCATGGCATAATAGTACAATTAGGGATCATGGGTGTGCTGAGGCCACTTCAGCAGATCCTACGCTCATTCTGAACGTGAGCAAATTGCAGTTGGTCGGGCGCTTCCTCCCTGAGCTGAATCTGGATTGCAGAGAATTTTCTGTAAACAGGCCCCACAAGACGGCGTAGGGATTGCAATTAAAGTAATAACTTTGTCCTGTTAATTCTGTCTCTGCTCTGACCAAGGAGGGGAGGTAAATATCTTCTCCGTGATTTTATGCCAACCAGGAACAATTTCACTTTTGCTGGCTCAAACTACTTCATGTGGTTTTGTGCTTTGAAAACCTGAAAGCTTTGACATGGTGCGTGCTATGAACTGATGCCAAGCTGTGACTAAACAATCTCATTAAAAACGCAAGGTAACTGAAGCAAATATTTCCTTTGAAGAAGCACTATCAGCTAAGTACTCATTTCCTCTTTTAAGTCTGACATTAAAGGGGCAAAGACAGGTGGGCTGATAAGAGCAAGATAAAGCTTGTTGAGTTAGTTTACCAGCTAATTTGGCAAAAAAAAGGGCAGAGTCTTGTTTCATAGAGTTTTAAGAGCTTGTATCACTTATATTTGTTGTATCAGGGATCAACTGTCTAAATATCTAGTGTAATTGTGAAATGCTTTTGTATGCACATGTAACTTGATATATTTACATATTTTCCACAAGATGTAATATCGTTAAGATAAGATCTCACCTACATAGTACCCATAATCTCTGATGCTAATTCTGAGCCTCTAAATAGGCTTCTCCTTTAACCACAGCAAACCCCAAACAAACGCAGTAATGTTTGCCTTTCTATTGCTAGAACTGCACTGGGACCTGGTCAGTGAGAGCCCAATATTCAGCTCTTCTACAGACTGTACCAGCTGAGATCCAAAAAACCATGCTTATGTGAGGCTGCTGTGCATTTCCAAAACAATTAAATAATGCATTTTCTTAAAATCAGTGCACAGAATGAAGTAATCTTTCTTAGTGTGAGGTTCCGGCTTGTACCCTGGTTGGTGGATTGCCCCAAGAGGAGGGCATTCTTTGAATACAGAAGTACAACAGCCCATGTTCTCGGGTGTCTTTGCCTGTTTTGTGTAAGGATCTGGTTTTGAACTGGTTTGATACCTGCTGCCAGCCATCTCACAAGCGTGTAGGCAGCAGACAGCTTCTCTGCAGGGCGATGGATAACTTGGCCCTTACATTCCAGAGCAATGCAATAGCTCTAGGGCACCAGTGCAGCTGATGGTACTAACGAGCTGGTTTATGGTAAGATGAGCAAAATCATCTGCCATCCAGGTACAGGATATAGTTGGCATGACCAAATTTAGTGATCAGCTGTAATCCTATCCCTCATTGTTCTTAATTTCTCTCTCAAATTGTTCTAAGAGACAGAAAGCAAGAATTTTCTTTGCTCTCTTAATGAAGGCATTGAACACAACCATGTAGAAGTCAGGAAAACAAACTTGGAAGAGTCCCATAGCGCAACTATTGTGGGTATATTTTATGTACCAGAGCATCTCACGGCTATTTTGCTCACAGATGTTACAAGAATATAATTGCAGTTAGTGATAAAAATATACAGTAGTGTAAAGGCTAAAGCCTAGGCTTGGAGGGCTTCCCATTGGTTTCAACGGGCTTTGGATAAGGCCCTAAAAAAACACATAAGACACTTTACAGAACAGACTAAAATCATCCTTAATTTTTTTTGGCACACGGCTAGGCTTCCAATCTCTACCCTTTCCCTTTCCATCCCCTAAATATGTAGAGGTATTTTGATTCCAAAATACGAAGGTGCTGTGAGGGTCAGTATCCCAGACTGGGCAGCCATACCAGGATATGAGGCAGGTTTGCTCTGTTGACACAAAATATTTTACATCACTTTACAAAACACAGGAGCAGACCATCGAGTGAACGTATAGATTTCTTACTACTCTCAGGAGACTTTCAGCACCCGATTGTGAGTCATAACATTGAAGTCTGGAAGGAAAGAACATCCTGTAAATTGTTTCAGAATTGTCTTTTTCCTCCTATTTTAGCGGGCTCCCAAGCTTCTCTCTGGGTCAAGATACATTCAACTTTAGAAGATGGGAACATGAGGGATTACAAGACATCTGTGACTTTTTCCATGAGAAAATAATAATAAACTTTCAGTAATTTAAGGATAAGTTCAAGCTTCCCTCTGGAGACTTGTACATGTATTTGCAAATGAGATAGTTCTGATGTCTGCTAAGAAAAAAAAAAAAAAGAAATATCTCACAATGGGAAAGAATTCGTTTGGAGGAATCTCTCCTCCACAGCTGAGACTTTTAATCGTTGTCTGCACTAGAGAAACTTTATACAACGCTCCCAGCCCTGCAAACACCAGCTCTTCTCTGCGGGGTTTAGCAGGGAGGGGAGCAGTATGGCGCAGGCATTTCCTCGTGCTGTTTGCAGGACTGCCACCCTTCGCACACCGGGCTGTAGGAGCCCAGTTCTGTCCCCACTGAAGCCTAATGAGAGCGCTGCCATTTTCTTCAGTAAGGTCAGGATTCCTTCTGAAGCAGTGGAGAGGAAACATGAGGAGTGTAAAGCCACATACCAGATCTCACGGCTTTTAATCACAAGGGGTGTATTGGTGTCTCCCAGGGTGGGTGGAAGAAGGAGCTTGGGGAGGTGCAAGAGGAGCCTTCACTGGCTTTTTTTGGTACTTACTTCATGTGAGAAAGTTGCTTAGATAACCGCTAAGGTGATGACTGTATCCTTCTAACAGCATCATTTTTTAAGAGCATTCCTGGAGACTATAAAATGCTTTAAGCTCTGCTCCCTTCCCGGCCCTCATTTTCTTCCCATTTCCTGAGCTGACACGGGGCAGAAAGGAGTATTGGCCAGGTGCTGCTGCCTGCCTCCCTGCTCCCTCGCGGTGACGAGTCTGTTCTGCCTCTCGCCCTTCCTGTTCACCCACGTGCTTTGGTCTGGGAGGGTGCCTCTCCGGTGCAGTCAGTCTTTCCAGGTCGTGGTGGGACCGTGGTGGGGACGATTGTGGCAGCCTGCACAAGCATCCCCACAGACTGATGGCAGTAAGCCCTCCGGCTCAGGGCAGCAGAGGTGGTGAGGCTTCTCGTGTGCAGGCTAAGAAACCAGCACTGCATCTGGTTCCCATTTGTGACCGAAGATTGTGTTAGCTGAACAACCCAGAAGGAGATAGCTTGGATCTGAGAGATACAGAAATACTTCAATTTGTGCAAAAGGTGACAGAGCTTCCCAGGAAAGCTCTGTCCTGTCCCTGGTGGACAGGCAAGGGAGCATTTAAGGCCCTGACATTAAGTTATCCCCCTTTTTTTTTTCCCATCACTTTCTGAATGTTCTTTCTGGGCATAAGTGGCCCTTTAATGGAATTGTTTTTTCCTGTATCTCATCACGAGAGCTGCCCATTTATCCTCATGTTTGGAAAAATTTCTAAATATTCACATAAGCTTCAGCATAATTTATTTTCTTTTGTAGCTTAATAAAATCTTGGGTTTCATTCCGTCTAGCTATCTTCGGAGATTTACAGAAGGCCAGTGGGGCTGAAACACAGGACTGAACTAAGAGACAAAGGAAAACAAACAACTGTGTGAATACCTAGACTTTGCTCGGAATGCAGTGATGCAGCCCCAGTGCTGCTTTTTAAAAAAGATGGTAAATTATTAATATTTCTAGGAGGAAATGAATACGGTAGTGGTTCTGCAATGTCTGAAATGTAACGTATTTACGAAGGCTTCTTCTCCAGTCCTGCTGATCCAAAGCTATACCAGATCTTTGCTCCTGAGTGACATGTTCCCTCTCAGAATTTACCAGTGCGCTGACTTATGGGTCCGCAGTTTCCCTGTTTTGCTGGAATGTCACCAGTGCCGGAGACTGATGTTGCAGGAGAAAAAAAATTTGTGGGCAACCATCCTTCCTTGCCAGTGGAGGGTCTGTGTCGCGTACAGCAGAATCTCTTACCTGCTGAGGACGTGCAGCCAGACAGACGTGTTTGTCCCTGTCCCAGCCTGGAGGTGGCTGAGCATGGCTGGAGTGTGCGGCCGGTGGCACCGGGGCCTCAAAAGACGCTGGCTGTGATGGGCTTTGGGCTGGTAGAAAAGCCTCCCCTTTTCTTTGAGATCACCAGCTTCTCTTCATGTGGAGCGTAGATGCTTATTTGGTGTAATGAAAAAACGATGCAGAAGTAAGAGATTTTAAAAGTTATTGTCCTGCTACCATATTTTCGCTCTCATGTCTCACGCCAAAAAAGAGCTTAAAACTTCAGGTTGATTTTTCAACATTTACAGGAATAACAGATACTTAAAAATGTTCTACAAAGGTGTCTTTCCATGTCAGCAGTCCTGTAGAATTCACAGTCCCATAGAACTGTAATGGCAATGATGATGTCAGACTACCACGGGTTTATTTTTTATTTATTCAAGTGCATGATGGTTGTGTCTTTACCACAACTTCCGCACTTTTTTGAAAGGTCATTTGCAGAATAAGGCAGGAAAAGGGAATTTGCTATTTTGTTGTTTCTGGCCTGATTGAATGATGATGAAATGAAAATTGACACATTTAAGTTCCTTAAGATTCCTGAAGTATCAGATATATTTTCTAACCAATGAGAATGAATTGGAAAGCTGTGTAATAGGAGGGGAGATATTTGACCTTTTTAATTTTTAAGACTCTCTTGTTTGTACGACGTGAGGCACTATGACTAGAAATACTCTAATATTCTATTTGCAGGTATCTGGGTATAGTTTTACACTGGAAACTGTTACTAAATCAGATATATTGCTAAATGCAAACTAAACATTAGTAAGAGGTTGTGTGCTGTGGGATGTTTGCTACTAAGGTAAATCCATACAGTGGGGTACAAGTTGCATGGAGCACAGAGGGAGCGCGTTTGTGTACACCCCACTTTCTTCATGCTACAGGAGATTTTCCACTTTATTCGCCCCTGGAATTACTTCAGGTGCTTGGGACAAATGTATTTTCTTTAAAATATTCTTTGTATCAGGCAAAGATGATCAAACCCAAGTTTGTTTAGTTTTGGAAATTATCAATCACCTTTTTAGTAAACAAGAGTGATACTCTGTTCCTCAAAAGGGAGACATGTCTGGGTTTCTCTTAAAGCAGACGAAATCGGACAACACGGAGAAGTAGCTACAGTAAAAATATTGGAGTAGTTAATCATGTTTTGCATTTTAAAACAGTCTTTACTGAGACATTTACTATAAACATGGCAAATGAGACGTATTCATTTTAAAGGCCCTTCTGTTGTGTTTATCAAATAGCTGTTATAGTATTTACAATGCTGTATTGAGTTGGAAAAAATCTGAAGCTGTTTTGTGTATTTTCCCTCAAGGTTAAAGCTTTGAATCATGGGATAATGTGTGATATCTCTAGGGCTTCTTGAAACAGTTCAAGAACACACACAAAGGACTGTGGTTTGTGCTATATTTGCGCAGAATTTAACATCATGTTCCTTTGGCTTAAGAGCAAAGATGAAGATATCAAGAAAAATATCCTTTCCTTTAGCACCAGAGTATACATTTTAACAGAAAAATCTTGAACTTTTTTGCAAGGTGCAAAAGTTAATCACACACTATTTTTGTCTGTTGTGATTTTTCTTTTTAAAACTGCCCTATCAGCCTAATAGGAGTGAAAGGAAATGCACTTCAAAGAACGAACGTTCCCCTTTTCAGTTAGAATTTACGTTTTAAACAAGTTATTTATGGTTTGTTTGTGCTAAGGCAAGTTACGGTATTTAAACTCAAAATCTCTCTCACATTTAAAAAGTAATTGTCAAACAAATATTTTGGTAATTTGAAAGAAAAGCTGTGGAAAGTTAAAACCCTTGGTATGCATTTATAAAATACAGCTGTCTTGCTTTTTCAACCGAAATGTCCTAAGGAAAGCTAGTGAGCTCTCGGTTGAGAGTTGTATTCTCTCTGATTAATGATGATTTCTTGTTAACTGCTGGGCAGAGGTTATACAAGCCAGCTCGTATTTCCACTAAGAAGCGAATTGAACTCGTGCTCCGTAGTTTTACAGCCGTGTTTGACCGCCTCCATGAAGCTGGCTGCATCCGCAGAAGTGACCATGATTTACACCGCGGCTCTGCAGCTGCCTCCAGTTGTTTCAGGTCAGACAGGACACAACACACAGGCCTGTTTCTGCTCATCTTTTTTTGGGGGCAGCTGTAATCCCTCACAAAACCCCACAGTTACGTTTGTAAGAAAATACCTTCTCTTTCTTGAGTTTTAGGACCACATAATTAGCTGAGGGAAATCATCGCAGTTCTTGTGTCCCCTAATATTTTCCTCTGTTTACGCTTACTTTAACATTTGCTGTCGAGATTAATGCATTTATTATTTTGTAACTTACTGCTTTCTGAGTTATTGTCTCTGAGTGGTTTCTGTATGTATAAATATGCCAGTCCTAGAGCTCTTGGGTATTCCTGTATCCAAATACCTCCCAGTCTTTAACGTATTTCTCCTCTGCGCCACCCACGGAGCTATTGCTCAGGCGTGCGGGGAATAAACAACTCGTCCGGGGTCACAAAAGCTCTGTGGTAGACCGAGAACTTGAACCCTGGCTTCTGCAGCTCTCCGACTGCTCTTTTTCTTACTTTTTTTAAGCTGACTATTCTTACTGCAAAACTCAAATGTGCTTCACTTCGTGCTTGCTTAGCGGTTGTGTGTGTTACATGCAGACCTGAGGGTCTGTTCCGCAGCCGGGCTGTCTGTGGGCACGTTGGTGGGACAGTAAGTGGTTGGGAAGCTGAAGGTGCAGTCGGGCTCGGGACCGAGCAGCCACCAGCCCGTCCTGCCGCCTTCCGAGCCCCTCATGCCAGAGGGTGTCCACGCTACAGCCTGCATGGGAGACAGGGTGGGTTTCAGTGCCGGGGGACAGATTTGTGTCTATATTTTGCATCATTCTGGAGTTTTTCAGGAAGCCAGGGGCTTCTGTTGAGGGTTGGAGGATCCTCTTTCATCTTTCTGGCCTCAACATACAGCATTTGGCCTCCAGACTTGGGTAATGCTGTTTCTAACTGTTCCCTCCCGTGCAGAAACAGCGTGGTGTTTTATGGTTAGGAAAAAAAGGTGGATTCAGACATTTGTGTTCCGAACGTGTACAATTTAATATCTATTTGAGTAAGATACAAAGTGCTGGTTTTGCTCGTTGCTACCTTTTTAGAAAGTTATCTGTGAGCATATATTTAGAGTCTATACTGTGTGTGTGTGACAGCTTGATACTACTTACTGATTTACTTACTTACCTTAGAGCCTTACTCAGATACTGCCTGAGTTGTTTTCTGGATATTTTCAAAGGGTTTATGAAAGCTTAATATTGCTGTGGTCTCTGTACATGAATGGTTGCATGGAACTGATTATGATTCATTCTTCTAGAGGGGTTTTTGAAGTTAGCACTTTACATCCTATTCACCCGTTGCAGCTAGTTCTTCAGCATGCTGCGTCACGCTTTTCATCTTGCACATTTTACGGCCTTGCCGCACATAATCTTTGCTGGTTCTGTTTGGCAGGGGATTGGTCATACGGTGTTAGTCTCGGCTTTGTTTTCCCATTGGATCTGTTCCTTCAGCAGTTTACGTTAGTTTTAGAAGGGGACAACTGTGCTTTGGGTGATTTGCCTAAATCAACACTTCTTCTGTAATGAAACAAAGTGCAGAAAAAAGCCCATATACGTCTTTGGAGGCAAAGCCTGAGCCTTGGTGAACTGTCATCGCACCATCGACTGCAGTAGAACAAGTGCAGGTTCAGACCAGCTGCAGCTGTCCCTAGGGAAGCGCAGAGCTTGGCTTTTATTAACCTCTGCAGCTTCAGTTTTCATCTGTGCCTTCAGAAGTAAGGCAGACTTGCAAGTGAAATCATAGTCTGGTTAGCAACTAGACAGTTGCCAGAGAAAGACAATAGAGTGAGCTTCCAGACTAAGTATGTCTATGACAGCGGTGAATTGTGCTCTGGCCATTTTCCATGGCTTTGGCTTTCTGTGGTCCCTCCATAAAAAGAAGCATCAAAATGGATAACATTTGCCAAATGAAACAACACCTTGGTGTTAGAAATTGAAAATAAGGAGCTACTTTTATACTGAAGTATTGAAGTATATTCTTTATTTTCCCAGTAACATGGTCAGCTGCAAGGGTGGCAACACTCCTTTGTTCAGGAGGTAGAGCCATCTTGTGGGCCCATATAGAGCCCTGCCATTTCCACCCCAGCAAAAATCCACAGCACAGTCATGCCGACTAGTAAGTATGAAATGCGCATCTTTGTTTTGCTTACAATTAAATAAAATCTTCTGCACGCACAATTTGGTCTTCTGTGTAACTACCGTAGCGATTGCCTTTACATGTAGAGTAGTGTCTATGTTTTCTTTTGAGCTGCTTGTATGTTCTAATGTAAAGCTTGAACTCCCCATTGGATTCAATACATTTATCCTCAAGAAACAACTTCAGCATTTGGATTATTCCTTCCAACCTTTTTTTCCCCTGTGTTAAAATGTTGAAATTATGCTCAGGAAGCAAACAGCGAGGTGGGATTCTTACGTTGAAGAAGTTAGAAGTTAATGTAGACAGAGGCAAAATCAAGCTATGAAGAAATACATTAGGGGAGAATTAAGGTATTGGTGGTTAATGAGTAAAGAGCAAAAAGGGGAAAAAAAAAGAGGTCTTGCATAAACAGACCTGCCAATGAGGCTCGGAGGCAAAGGTGGCTGAAGGGAAGTGAGAAGCTGCTCTGGGTGTGAAGGAAAGATAGAAAACTGAGAAAATAATAGTGGGGACAATGGTATGGGAGGAGCTGAAGGGGAGCAAAGATGTAGATGGTGTGAAAAACATACTGTAAGTTGAGTTGGCAGTAATAACAGGAAACCACCGGAGAAATTCAGAGGGGATCTCAGCAGCTCACTTCAGGGCGGAGTGCAGGAGAAGAGCTGGAGGTAAGGAGGCTGGACAAAGAAAAGCTGGAACAGTCAAGACGGTGAACCACTAATGCAGTGTTCTAGCAGTAAGGAAAGTGCAGAGCTTGGAGCTGCTGAAGAGAAGAGAGAAAAACAGGACATACATAGATACTGAATTTATTGTCTAGCTTTGCAAGTTGTATGTAAAACTGATAAACAGTAAACACCTATAAGTTTTGCTTTTATCTTCAAGGCAAACAGTTTTTAAGCAGGGTCCTCCTGCCTTAAATAGTCAAAACAAGTTTTTGTTTGTTTGTTTTAATTAACAATGCGATTTTCAGATGAAATCCAGCAAATGTTCAGAGGGTAAAGTAATACATGTGTCAAAGTAGAACTGTCTCTATTGTTTGCTTCTTCATGGTACGGGTTGTTGTATAGGTCAGAGGTATGTAGTACGTAAAGTACTAGATTTGAGACTCAAATGGTCAGGCTGGAAACTTGACAGTGTTGTCGGTTGTTTCAGTAAAAGCAAGTACAGAAACCAACTCAGGTTTCTTATCCTTTTGGCCAGAGGAGATGAGATGTTTCCTGAAGGTGAAACACTTGAGCTTGGAGGGAGGAAAGAGTGCCAACTGCTGCAGTCAGTGTCGTGAGGTGGAAGCATAAAGAGCATATTGGCGCTCTTTAAAAAAGGGCATGTTGCAATAACAGCAAATTGCAACTCCTCAGAAAATGCTTAGACAGATGACTTTAGAATGAAGGTAGGATAGGGGGATGTCATGGTTCAAATGACAGTACATCACTACGTACTCCCAGAAAAAGGAGAGGGGTCTATATTAAACAAATATATCAGGTAACTATATTTTGAAAGGTATCTTGAGTTCAATAACCTTACAAGGCCCAGACAGTTTCTTCTGAATTCTGCATTGCTGAGAAAGACAGTCTCCTTGGAGTCTATAAGAAATCAATGTCAACAGGACCTACTGCAACATTTCCCTGGTTTGCTGAAATGCGAAGACACAACTTTCAAAGGTTATTTTTTGGGAACCCAGCATATTCTGGGGATGTGACGTGCTCTTCTGAAGCTCAGAACCTTCACTGGCTTCAGTTGCTGAGTCAGCAGTTATGAAGCACAAAGAGCATCTATGCCATTAGAGTACCATAAACAGTGAAAATGTTTGACCTGTGGTTTTTTTTCCTCCAACTATCAGACTGTTTCCCACAACTCAAGAGAGTTTTGTTACTGAAGCTGGTTAAATGCAATTTAAGCAAACCTATTGCTTCTCATTCTAGCACTACTTTTTGGTTTATGACTGGATGTAATCTAGTATAGGAGAGGAAAAATGTTTGGTTTTTTTTTTTTTTTTTAAAGTTTACTCGTCCATTTTTTATACATAATCTGATCTGTTTCCCCTATTGTTGTTTTTCCTCTGGTAGAAAGTTACATGAGAATGTAATGGGAATGTGCATGGATAAACTAGGGTAATATGTAGATTTGTAGATTTTGAGATTGAGGCACGATGCTTAAACCCAAAGGTCTCTGTCTCCATCTGTTGGAATGAGAAGGGCATAACCCCAATGGCTGCTTTTTTGGACACATCACAATGAAATTGTAATTTCATTTTAACTGCGTCTTCCACTACTTTCAGCCTAGCCAACGTTAGCAACAGCAGCGACTTGATGTTCTGCTGTGCCATGGGGACAGAAAGTTTGTCTTCACTAGAAAATAACAATTATGGCAAGACTTCTTACGGTGCTGAAACATAGATTCTGCTTCCTTAAAGACAGGATGAAGTACTTAGAAATATGTGTGATATAAATTACTTAGGATCCAGTCCAAATCCCTTCGCGCTCAGAGGGATCACTGTCTGACCTCAGTAAGAAACAGACCTGGGCCTTAGAAACAGGTGAAGTTTCTCTCCTACTTTAACCAAACTACACGCCGTACATCCCGGCCAGGGGCTTGAGCATAGAGAGAGGTGTGTAACCCCTCCAGGAGCTCTGTTCAGAAGCTGGTTCTTCAGAATTTTCCTCCTTGGAGACATTTCCCTCCTGACCCTTAGAGCTGCTTCACTGGAGAGTTCTCTACCTCCACCTCCCCTGGTGTGCCAGGAGTGATGCCAGGGACGCTACAGGAGTCACCAGGAATTGGGCAAGTCTGCATGTCCTCTGTGCCTGCCTGCGGAGGAGTCCCACCTCCGACCTCATGCTGTTTCAGGGGTGACGTTGCACGCTGTGTTGCTATAGAAGGGAGTTTTCTTTGTCAGTCTGTCGTAACCTTATTCTGTGATTTGGATAAAATGTGTTTATAAATGCTAATAGAGTATGTCATAATATTTTTCTGCTCATGTGACAAAGGGAGAATGCTATTTATAAATGTTGGGACAGGTTCTTGCAGTGATGCTGATACAGTTACATCCATGTAAAATGTCAAGAAAGTAAAAGAAGTAAGCTCATTCGGTTTTCAGATATCCTTATATTATCTCAAGATATTCAAAATGGTCCAGTGGTAAAAAGGATTGCAGTAAATGCCTGAAAGCAGGCATTACTCTTTGAGGAATTAAAGGACAGGTTTATGACAGGTTCCTGGAATGCATGTGGGCACCAACTAGGATTTTCAGTGATCCTCATCTTATGCAGGAGCAATTTGCTTGGATGCTTTGGGAAATTGTGAGTCGCCTCTCTGTCTTTATGTGCTTAAGCGCCTATAAAGATTCTCCCTGTATTGGTTCAGTAAGAAAATTTCAGCCTAGCAATTATTTGATGATGAAGCTACCTCAAAATCAACTGTGTTGGTCATCTAACTCAACATCACTAGAGATCCAGGAATTTCAGTTTACTAGGCTAAACCCAGTTTCTTCCGTGTGTTACCTTTTGCTGGGTGTTTTTCTCTTCTGTAAGAGAGCTGCATGGCAGCAGGTGTGCTGTGGCTCCTGGCTGGTGGCCGTTCAGGCATTGGCTTGGTCACGGCCGTAGATCCTGGCTCCTCTGCCTTGCCCTGGGGGTGAACAGCCGAGGAGTCCCATGGGGCTAGGACAGTAGCAGCAGCAGCCTTTGCAGACTACTTAGTCATTTCTTCTTCCTAATGATAAAGGATCTAAGTCCCTTGGGATTCATCTTCCTTTTCAGTTGGTGCTATTTGGTTTTAATAGTAGAAATGAGTCCCGCTTGGGCTGGTGAGGATTTAGTATGCATTTGGTTTGAGCTGCAGACTTTCCCCGTGTCCCTTGTCATTCTAATCAGCATTTAAAGAGGTCAAGGCTCAAGGAGCAAGGACTGTTGCTCTGATGGTGCCCAGTGCCTTGTCTTGGACTTGGAGAAGAGTCTGTCCTTTGAAATGGTAAAAGTTTTCAGTACTGTCTTAAACAGTTATACAGCGCTTTTAATTTCTTTGTTTTATGTTATTTTAAGTGTCTTATCCTATCTCAGCCTGAGTTTTAGAGTTCATCCAGCAGAATTTACCTGGGGACTGATTTATTTTGGCTCTTCATGAATTTAAGAGTACATGTGTCTGTGGAAAGGACAATGTTCCCTTTGACAGGTATTTGGAACTTCATGGTTTAATAGAATTTTAATGTAGTGCTCGTTAGGTTAATTAACCCTCTGCCTTGGTTAAGCCACTCCGTGCGTATAAGCTTATATTACTTCCAAGGGAGGCTTTATTTCTGTTAGCAAATGAACTTCAGGCTTTCAGAATTACTATCAGGGTATTCAAGAATAGCACACCTACCTTAAATACGGTGTTTTCAAATAAAACCAAGAAAAACCTCAATAAAGCCGACCCATCAATATCTGAGACATTGAACAGTCAGTTGCAAGGTTGTCAAAAGAAGCTTTGAGATGGCAGGTTTTAAACAAAGATGACATTCTTTCATGCATCACATGCAACCAGACTAGTTGACATCGCCCCAGCTCTTCAGAGGAGAGAATATTTTTTCTGGTCTGACTCTATGCTTGGTGGTATTTTTATTCCTCATATAGATTTCAAAACAAAACAAAGCAGTTGTTGCTTAGCTACCCCTCTGGAGTGATGGTCTCTCACCATTTTGCAACTCTCTAATCTCAATGTTGCATTTTTCGCTTGTTAGAGTCTATTTTTACTGGCTGGTGTTTTACACAGACGCTTCTGGAACTTTTTCATCGGCCGGAGTGGGATGGCTGTGTGCTGCTGGCTTAAAACTAGGAAAGGAGCCTGGCTGGGGGGTCTGGGAAACATCCCACACCATGAACCCTACAGCCGCGCAACCCCAAGTTTGCTGTAGGTTCAGGGGTAATACTTAACTCTGATGAAATCCCTTGCTTGGGGTGAAAGGGTCTGTATTTCTTTGCCGTTACCACATGGCTCTGTGTTAAGAATAGATATATTTTGGATGAGGATAAATACCAGAAAGCAGAATATCTGACTCCCATCTTCTGCAAGGCTTTTTGACTGAGAAGCTTTAAATTGGCATTTTGGACTCATGATACTAATTACAGTAAAGCAAAGCAAAACGGAGCTGGCTCGACCATTTATGCAGTCAGAAACGAATCTGAAAAAAATCTCTAACTGATTTCTGTTGAAGCAAAGAAGGCACACCTAATGGTCACAGCTTGTACCTTTACCCTTTTTATGCAGCATAAAGAAAGAAAGGGGCACAAAGGAAGAAAACGGGGTTCCTTAATGAAGAGTATAACGGCAGAGAAAAATCTCCATGTGGTTAAAGACTGCAGGTTCTGTTTGCACCAAAATGAGGAAAACACTTTGCCAAGCAGTGTTAAGTTTTGGTTACTCTCCCCTGGAGGAAAAGCTCTGCAGGGCTCCTGCAAGCAGAGTCGGTCTGAGACAGTACGCGTGTGCTCTCACCACCGAGCTGGATCTCTTTGCCTCCTGCTCTCTTTCCTCCATGGCATCCCAAGCAGCGGTCAGCTATACTTGGAGAACTAGCCTGGTCTTCTTAAACACAGCCTGTGTCCCCTGCTCGGTACAGCTGACAGATCTTGGCGCATTTCTATCAACCCTGACAATACTTAATTTACAGTCAAAATCAGAGTCTGTTCCCATAAAGCTTGTTACTTGACAGCATTTATGTTGCATGACTAATATGGCAATGGCAGCAATTTGCAGTTAGCTGTGTGTCTCTCCTCGCCTCCCTGCCACGTGTCTGTCTAAGCCTGACCTGCTTCCCTTTACAATTTTCTTTTTGTAGAATGTATTTTTTTTGAGCTCACAGAGGGAATTGTGTGACCTGGATAACTAAATGGCTGAATGAAAGCTGGAGACTTTAGATCATCAGTTTAGATCTGGCTGTGCTGTGAAGTCACTGTCATCTCCTGGCTTGTTAGAGTAATGTGTAAGAAGCCAGTGGACTCGGAGCAGTTCCTCGAAGGCAGGTAACCCACCATGGCCCTGCTGGCTTTGCGCTGGGAGCCTTGGCGGAGAGGCCATGCCTGAGTACGCCAGCACGGGTGACGAAGAAAAGACCTGCTCATCCACGGAGCTGGCCTCCCTTGGGGACAGTGGAGGCATCTTGCCAGGGCTGTGCTGGGGACCTGGGGCTGCCAAGCGGTTTTGTTCTTAACAGAAAAAGCCAGCCTCTAGTCTGGAAATGCGTGCGAGTACCCTGCTCCCTGCCAGCCTGTGGAAGGTATCTGTCTCGTGGCTGCAGGCCATCCTTACCAGCACCCAGAAAAGTGTGACATTATTGGAACCCATTTGAAGCCCATGTAATAGTCTATATATAATCTGGTTCATTCCCTTCGAGACTGCTTTCACACATCAAAAAAGACCTGGTGAGGCTAGATGATCCGGTAACTCTGTCTGGAAAGAAGGATAGTTGAGTGGGTTCCAGGAGCAAGGGACCCCATGCTACAGCTGGAGGGAGAGGGACAGAGGTGGGTGAGCCGGCGCCTCCCGTTCCTGCCTGCCCCTTGCAGGAGCAGCACCGACATGTCTCCCTTCCCCCAGCCGAGGCTGAGATTTCAGTGAATCAAAGCTATAGAGTAGAGTTGAGTCAGAGCCAAGGAAAGGCTCTGGCTCAAATCCACCAGTTAAAAATGAGCAAAGCTTTTGAGCCAGACTGGAATATCTCAAAAAACAAACAAACAAACAAAAATCCTTCCCCAAATCCTTGTTGTCTTTTTTTCCCCCTTCTTCTGGTAAAATAATTCATTGCGTTTTCATCTGTTTTCCAGATTTTTCTCTTCTTTTTTCCCCTTCCTGACTATATATATAAATGTATCCCTGTACATATGTACATTTTAGATGTTTTCAGCCAGTCGTGGAAAGTGTTCCTTTTTGTGGTGTTTTCATTGAGACAATCAGGGGCAAAGTTCTTGTGGCAGTGCCAGGTCTAATACCACAGGAAGAGCTGTGTCCGCTGGAAATACCAGAGAGAGTACAGAACCCGCAGTATTTTCTAAAAACACAAAATGGTTTTGAAAGCAAGTCAAATACTGCAAAGTCAGCTCAGATTATTATTTTGTCTTGAATTGTTTATTTGGCTTTGTTTTGTTTTTTAAAATGGGTGCTGAGGAACATGGCTTACGTTAAATCTGGTTTTGTCACCGTGTCCTTCCAGTTATAAGTGCTGCTGTGAAGTAATGGAAGTGTCATGATTGCATCAGCTCTAGTCCTTTAGAGATACACATTTCAGTCAACATGCAGGGAGCTGCTCTACCTTGAGGTTTTGTTGACATTGTGTCTTTTTGTTTTTGCAGTCTTTGTACTCCCGTGGCATTCAGAAATATAGCTATGGCCCTGATTTCTGCAGACTTGTATCTCTGAATGTGTCCTACTGAGATAAAGTGTGCTACTCAGTGCACAGGCGCTTGCAGGATCAAGGGCCCCAATCTGTGACAAAACATATCACGAGTAAATAACCTTATGGAGAGGGGGGCGGGGAGTAAATCTCTGCCATTAAAATGAGAGCAGTTCTCCCCAGTCACTGGAATAGCACGGGAATGTTTTTATTTTCCTCGTTCACTTTGAGAAGCAGTTTGGGAAACACTATTTTGATCTTTTGATTAAAATCAGGGCTATTCAAGACCACAAGCAAACTATTGAATAAACTGTTTCTTCATGAAAGTCTATATCACAAGAAGAGATTTTTAAAAATGAAGAATCTGGGATAGGCAGAGAAGCAAGGGTTGAATACTGAGGTTTGGAAATATGTCCTTATGTTTATGGAACAGCTTTCTTCTACAGGAAGAACAGCCAACTCAATGTATTATTAAGTAAATGATTTCCCAGTGACAGTGAGTTAATAGAGGTTGTTGTGCAGAGGATAACAGATGGCCCCTGGAGTGAGTATGCTCCTGGGTCTCGGCTGACACTGCAGCCCATAAGAACGCCGCACAAGCGGGTTGTGAATGGTACAAAGCCAGGAGTCTGTGTCTTCTCTTGGGACAATTCTTGTTATTGCAGTATGAGCCCTGCGACCGTACGCTTTGACTCTAGCTTAGGGAGGTAACTTCAGCTACTTAGTGTTAGATGTCAATTTAAAAGTTTTTACTGCTTTCACCAGTGCTAAATTTTACAGTTGCTTAATTACATTGCGTCTTAGCTGTGTTGTTTTTCACCTGTGCTTCAGGTTTTGTTATGTGCAGGAACATACTACTAGAGCTGCTCTGCACACTAAGAAATCTCCTTTTGTAGCACGGAACAATTTTTTTTTTAAGGTCTAATTCTGTGCTTTAAGGATCTGCTGTCCTCCCTCAGTAGAAAATGAAAAAGAAGGACAATTTTACACAGTTTATTGTACACCACTTCAAAGACATTGTCCACTTGAGGGGAGAACTTGGTAGCCTTGTGGGAAAAGCTAAAGCCGGTATGTAAACACCATGGATGTCAGCAGACTTGCAGGGAAATTTGGGTGGAGCTCCCTGACTGGAATATTTGTGCAGAGATAGAATCCTTTTCCTCTTTGTCTTTAATGCGTTGGCGTTGTCCACTCAGGAATTCATGGTGTTGTCTACTCAGGAATTCATGGTGCCAGTGGCTCTCTGAAACTTGTGATGGATCCCGGTCTCTCTCCAAGAGTTGTCCCTGATGAACGTGAAATCATGTCTGCTCAATGGGGCAATGTCTTCTCGTGTCTTCTCTTCTTATTCACCGTATCTGCCATCTTTATGCTTGTTTGTCCTTGAGGGAAGGGTCTCTCTGATTCTTCAGTATCGTGTAAAAATCCTGTTTAGCTGCCATGTATTTTCTTGATCCTTTCTTTCCCATAATCACCGATTAGCAAGATGTGTGTGTATATGCAGATTCTTCCTTTCTAATTAGCCTATTCTTAATGCCCCATTGATTCACTGTCATAATCCAGTTTTATGTGACCTCACAATCCTCTTGTGCCTCCTCTGTCCAGGCGACACAACGCAGTCAGCTCCAGACAAAAGCACGCAGACAATTCTGTTTCTAAAAATGCACTTATTACAGGTTTAAAGTTGACACATGTCAGCGCTAAGCAGAGCCCTCATCTTTTCCCAGCCCACAGTAAATGTGACACTCCTCGTTGGAGCCAGCCCAGTCCAGCCCTCTGAGAGTCTGGGAAAACAGGCCTTGCAGGGAGCCCCGGAGGTCAGCAAAACAGGCGCTGTCGGACAAATTAAATATCAGAGCAGAAGTTTTCAGAATCTGTACTGTTTAACAACAAATCACATCCAGTAGACAGCAGGAGTCCGAATACGTGGTGTAAATGAGGCATTCTGGGTGCAGTTTTCTTCAGGTCCCTTAAATATTTAGTTATCTATTGCTTTACAGAATTTTCTCAAGAAACCCATAAAAATGAAGCAAAGGTAACTAAATCAAAATCAAGATAGCACCCAGCCACGCATGGGAGTCACGGATAGCACACGTAAACCCAGCAGGTCGACTCCCATCTTAGTCTGCATGGTGTTTATATGCTATGTGCCATTTTCTGCCAAAGTAAAGATTCGTATCATCCTGGTGGCTTTCTCTGATGTCCAGCGGGACAGATGGCTTACACATATGGAGGAAACTGGAAAAGTCTATGTTCTACCATATCCAAAGGTCGTGTTTCCCAGAGGCTTCTTCCAAGTCAAATCTTTCAGGGTTTTAGTGTTGTCTGAGAATAAGTAAAAAAAGGTCTTTTCCACAAACCTTGGTCTTGATAATGAGCTGTGAAGCATTCCTGGAGGATGATTTCAGTTTTGAGCTTAGAGAGGGCACAAATACCATAGTCTTTTATAGGTTAAGGGAATCATAGTCCCCTGCGGCTGCTGACGTGGAGACCGTAGGTTTTACATTGGTCTGTGCGTGCAGCTCAACGGTATGGGGGCTGCTGCCCAGAACGGGGGCTTTACGTGCTGTCAGGGACAGGGATGACGAGCTGGAGGGGATAACAGGTCTCTGACGTGTCCACCAGCGTCACCGGCCACGGGTCAGGAAAGGGAGCAGGCTCCACCAAAAAGGGAGGCAAATCCCCACTTGACCACGGCAGGTGCTCCTGCCTGGGCTCTGCCCGGAGTGTCAAACCATCCCTGGGAAGCAGACGGAGGGTGACGGAGGGTGAGCCCTGGCTGTAGGGATGGACACAGCTGGCTGCACCGTGTGGCGGGGACAAGCAGGTGCTGTGATGTCTCCCTCGCCACAGGGACTTGGGTGGCACCGAGCTGGGGGTGGCCATGGGACAGGCTGACAGCCCTCTGCTGCTGGCTGCTGAGGGTGTCACTGGTCTGACTGGGGCCTCCATCCATCTCTGCTTAATGGAAACGAGGACAAGTGGATGTTTGAGAAAGGGAATGAATAAATAGGGCTGGAAGTGCAGGGGGAGATAAGACTGTGAGAGTGAGGGAGGAAAAGAGGAAAAACACTGAAATATGAGGCAGCGAGGAGAGAAAAGGCAGACAGTGAGGCAAAGGGGAAACAAAAGTACGGCAAACAGTGAGCAGGAGGAGTGCTTGCTTCCTCTGCTGCCCCGACTCTGCTGCCCGAACTCTCCTCGTCATGAACTGTCCCACCCCAGGGCACGGAGCCCGACTTGTCCCTGTTCTTCCGCAGCGGAGCCTGACCCTCACCTGCCCTGCGCAGGGCAAGGTCTGCAGGAGCAGAGACAGGAGCCCTCCCCGTCTGTCTGCTGCTGCCTGCTTTCTGAAGGGACTGATCCTTCACAGCATCGATTCCTTCTGTTTTGTACTCTTGGGTCTCATTAGAAGAAGTCATCTCCTTCAGGGCAAAGTTTGGGTTTGTGCATGCTTGTTTCCCAGTATGAACAATTCCAAGCTGAGGGAGGGGAAGGGAGACATCTGTGCTAGCAGATGGACTGTTTCACGCTGCCAGCACGGACCCACACCTACGATGGCAAGTCCATCCTGGCACCGATTGCCGTAAGGCTAGACAAGGTGTGAATGGGTTCAAAGAGCGTACTTCTCAGTATGGGACATAGGGTTCGCAGCACTAAAGGATTTTGCAAGTAGTTCCAAGGTCCGTGGATGTTTGAGCTCCTGACTTGCCTTGCAGTAGTGTCAGACCCCTCCCATTGCTCCCCTGGCCTGGCAGCATGGACTTTGCTTCGGTTATGACTGGGTTAGAAAGGAACCAGTACAAAGCTTGCTTTTTTTTCCTCTCTCCCTCTGCACCAATTTGTGATCCATTACCTATTGCTTGGCAGACCTCGCTGGGCCATGGATCTTACTGCTGGATCTCAGAGCTGGGCCCTACCTCTCATGACTGTCTCCTTCCTGTCCTGCTTGTGCCCTTTTTTTCTTGGAAACTTATGAGCATATGCACTGGGATAACTGCGGTTGCTAGTGGGAAAGGTGTATGTTGCTGTGTGCGTGCCTTTGCACTGAGTGCCATGTGCCAACTAAACATAACCACTGTGCTACGAAAAATGTCTTCCAAAGTAAAATTCAGTGGCAAACTCCCCCTTACTTCCTACTCATTAAAAATAATGTAACAGCCAGTAAAAAGCTTTGCCAAACAAAAACATAATAATCTTTGTAAAGCTGCTATAGTGTTCAAGCTATATTTTGCCAGAGACCATTAACTGGACGTGTGTTCACGGCCAAAAAAGAAGAGTTGTGAACCCTGTGAAGCTTTCCTTGCACCCTATAGAGCGTGGTTTGTTCCTTGTGCTGGAAGAGAAGGAATTTTTATGGTCTTCTCTAAATTAGTTTTCAGCCTTAAACTGGAAAAGCTGTTTTCTCTCCTGAAGGGACGTGCCATTTGGATGGCACGCTGTTTTAGACGGGGGAGAGTCCCTTGTAAAATAGGACAGGAGAGGCTGAAGCTAACCGGGCAGACTTAATGTCTGAAGTCACTGGAGAGCTGCGTTGCTCAAATCTTCAGGCAGACAGAAAGAGTGGCACTAGTTATACCTGTGCCGGAAAGCCGCTTTGCTTTTCTGCCAGATGGGAAGTTGTGACCCGGTTACAGGAGTTTACAGGCAATCATTTTTCAGAGAAGAACAAAAGAATGAGTCAATGCAAATAACCAGGGGAGGCTGAGGTGGATTAAAAAGCCGAGGGAAGGAGTTCCCATCTATGTAGTTGAAGCCTGAGTGGGCCCATCACTAGGACTTTCATCTGTCCAGAAGGAGGGGGGAGACGAAAGTGCCGAGTCTCCAGTGGAGAAGGGTCCAGGGCTGCTGAACTACAGGGCTGAAAGTGGCCTGCAGAGACACTATGGCAGACACCGTGCCCCGCGGAGATGGATGCTGCTTCTGGGCTCCCAGAGGCTTCAGCCTCAAAGCGCCTACAGCCAGAAACGAAAGATGAGGAACAGAAAGGTTCCTCTCTTAATTGGCCGTGGTCTTAAGTGATGCAATGCAATGGGGATCCCCCTTCAACCTTGCTTGACAAGTGAAGAATTTTTATACTACTTAGTAATACTGACATCTTTGTTCCATAGTCAAATGAGGCATAGGTAATTTTGTTCTATGAGCAAATGTACGCCTTTGATCTGGTGACACTGTTTGGTAAGGTTAATATGATCATATCAATGTACTTACAGCAAAGGAATGGCATTGATGGGTATTCTCCCAAGCAGATTATCTCGTATCTGTGTTATGGTACAGATACTGAACCATCCGAACAACTATTGGAAAAGAACACAAGAATCCTAAAAGTGAACAGAGAGGTTTTGTAACTACATCTTTCGAAGACCTTAAATGGCCGCATCCCTGATGGAAAACATCAAATGTTTTCATGCTTTCTCTCCTCCTTCACTGCCAAGACCCAGCCCAATTTCTCTTTCAAAAGCTGATAGAATCGCAAGTGCCGGAAATGGGAAGGAGAGCCGCAGTACCTCCTGCAGCTGATATGTTCACAGTGGGACACTCTAACAAAGAGGTAACAAGCAGATTACTATATATGATCTGAGTTGAAAGTAATTACTACAATTTTCAAAATGGGGTGCTGATGGAAGAGCTTCTAAACCTGCAGTTAGGCACTTTGAACGAAATATTAAGAAGGAATAAGGTAAGACTTCCCTGTGGCATTAACTCCAGGGTGGATGAGGTGATTTTGAAGAGGTGATTTATGATTTTAATTTTTTTTTAACTAGAAATACTTTAAGGTTTATATAGGCGCTGAACTACCCCATTCTCACTGAGCGTGCCACCTGCACCAAAGACTGTGTGTCTGTTTTAGCTTTGAAATGTCATTTCATAGAATTGGAGAATTTGGGTGCCTTTATGTGAATTTGGAAGCTGACTTTCAACTAAGGTTTACAGACCTTGTAAACAGAAAAAAACGAAGCTTCTCATGCTCAAGGTTGATGCCAAATTCTTTGGTTTCTGTGGACTCTTTCATTAAGATAGATTTTGTCTTTAGTCACTGCAGCGTTAAGGAGAGCGGATGGAAAGCGAGGCAGCCTCTTCTACATTGGCATGTAGAAAGGGAACTTGTGGTCTCTGAGTTTTGCTTCACTTTGCCAGAGCAGATCTAACAGACTCTCACTGCGAGTGCAGTGACACGTGTGAGAAGTCGCAAAACTGCCTGGCCAGATAAGAAAATAAACAGTGAATTTGAAGCCCTTTTGAATATCAGCTGTAGGAGTGTCACCTGCGGCTCTCAAAATGGGAGGCACCCAGAATTGGAGGTCATTTCTGAAGTTTTGTTTCAATGCTTGACTGAGTCCCATTCCCCCTTCAGTACATTTGGAAGCTCTATATGGAGCAGGAATGAGTGGCGCATTTACAGCATGCTGTAAATGCACTTCTTGAAGGATATTCAGCTTTTCTTTGCACTGTGTGTGCTGTCTCTGGGGCCACTTTTCCTTCCAAGTGGCTGAAAAATAATCACACCTTCTTTCTTACCTTTTTCTTTAGAATTTAAGCAACTCTCTTGTAGTTTCTAGGTTTAAGTAATCGTGGAGGTAATGGTAGTCATGAAGGGTTTTGACCCTGGCCAGCAGACTGCAAAAGCCTGTGTTGTATGATGCGCTGGCAATCCCATGGCTGTGCAGGCTGCCCTCTCCTCTTCCCTGGGATGAGCCCTGTGTGCTGCTGAGCCGTTGCTTTTCTTCAAAACGCTAAATTCACATGCAGACTTCTGAGATTACTTTTCAGTCAGGGCATGGTTGTAATTATTTTTAATGTATTAAAGGCATAAAGAGCCAAAGTCAATAATTTTTATGACCTGTTTAATGCCAACCATAAAACCAGAAGATTCGATTCCCCAATCACTTTTGTGTTTTTATGCTTTGGAGTTGGGGATGGAAGATTTAAAAAGTTGAATTTCAAATATAACACATTAGGGTTTTTGATACCCTGACTTACTCTATTTTTGCTTAATGCATTTTCTTGGACTAACAGGTTTTTTTCCATATCACTTGTTCACTATTCCACTGGCTCCTGTAGCAATGGATTAAGCACAAAACAAGCGTATAGGCACGGGGGTTGGTGCCTTTTCTGTGTTCTGGGGACATATGCAGTACTGGAGTAGGAGGGATGACCTGGGTCATGAAGGTCAGCCCTATGCTATTATGGGCAGCCACAGCATTAAATGTCTTTCATAAATGCATCCTGTACTGTCTCAAAGCTAATTACTTTTCAGTCTTTCCCTGTTCCTATTAGAAGGTTGTTCCAGATCCTTCCTCTTCTGAGGGTTTCTAATCCTCCGTATTTCAAGCCTAAACTTATGGTGAGTTGATACTTACTTCTTTTTGTGCCAAGGTTTTCCTTTAGCTTTAGTAGTTCTTTTCTCTGCTTGCTCTTTTTCTGGTCCGGCATTTTCATAGAGAGCAGCCATGTATTCTTTCAGCCCTCGTTTTGCAAATTTGTTCGTACCCAGGCTTAGACTGTGAATAGGAGGAAAAGGGCAGAAGGAAAGACACATTTCACATTAGAAATCTCGGTCCCTCTGTCACTAGATATTCTTTGGGCTTACTTACTGTTCTGAAAAGCTCACCAGTGTTGCTGATGTCAGTGTCAGAAGCAGCAGTGCTAGACCCAGTTAACTATGGCTGTGTCCCTGCTCTGTTGAAAGCACTGCCTTCCACTATGGCACTGCTGTTTTCTTGTGTTACACCCCATCCATCCGTCTCCATCGTTCGCTCCATGTCATATACTTATCTGTAAGGTGTTGCCCATTGTTGTGTTTGGCTGATACAGCACAACAGCATCCCAGTCTATGAAAAGGGCTCTTGGATATATGGGTGCTACAAATAAACATGAATGGTGGAGCTGATGGCAAAGCAAAGCTGAAAAGGCACTTGAGGCTTTCCTATTGCAATAAAAGTGGTAAAGATTGTTAGAAGGAGCCAAATCCATCAAAGCGAGACTTGATTTAGGTCTCCTCATCTAAGACCGTGATCCTTAAACCACGTGGTTAGATGATAGTGTGGAGGCACATGGGGACTTACTCTGTTGCATAAACACAGACGCCTGGTGTGTCCTCACTGTGATGCCCTGCAGTATCTGGGATGATCCTCCTGGGCTGCGACACAGTGTATGTAACACACGACCCGCACCAGCGGGGCAGGCCATGTCGGAGATACCAGGGCATCTCAAATGACACAAAACGTTTTAGATGTTTAGACGCTTAGATTAAAACATCGGTGGATCTTAAAAGTTCTCTGTCTGGACATCTTTGTTCGTGTATCAGCATTCTGATATACCTAGTTAAAGTACAAAGACCAACAGTAAATGTATTTTGAGAAATGTAGTAAAGCTTGCTATTTTGGCAAGAGGGAAAACCAGGGAGAGCGGGTTAAAAACTCTAAAACAAACCAAACAGAACTTGCCTGGATGTCTTTTATACAGTAGCCCCCCCTCCACGCTCTCTCTAAAGCATTTTGCAGATTGTCATTAATAGAATTTTTTTCTGAATATGTGTTGTCTTGTCATGTGAAGTTTTGATTGCGCAAGTCTTGCATCTCAAGCGGTGAGGTTCTTCACAGAAAAAAAGGACACTAGTATACAGAAGAATTGAGGGCTGTGTCTCAGACTGCAGAGTCAATGAGGTAGAGGCCAAATTTCTGATGTTTGCATGTAATATCAACACCTAATTAATATGTTACAACAATGATGAATAATCACGACCACCTCATTCAAGTCTTTCTACTTGTATTACATTCCCTATTAGATTTTATACTAGCCAGTTTTCTTTAGACACTAAGTTTGCCAATTACTAGCATGCGAGTGATAAAAAACTGTCCAATATTAATGTGTTGCAGGTTTTGTCCCTCACCCTCTCCCCTCGATATGAACTGTTGTTTAATTGAGCAGCTTTCAGGTCTGCAGACTCCATTGATTTATTTCATGCAAGCTCTTTTTAGCTGTCTCTGTTGTTACTATGGCAATAGGAAAACATAAACAGTATAAATGAGTAATGGCGATAAGGAATTGTTAGCTGGCAACAGAGATGATACATTTTGACCCTTTGTGAGATTTCTTTGCTATTTGAGGACTGAAAACAAAAGAAAGGGATGGATTTCATCTGTCACAGGAACAATATCCAGGTGGAGAATATGCTGAACTGGGAAGGGATGCATTAACCCCAGGGCAGCCTTCGACCTTTGGTACCTGCAACGAAGCCCTGGGGCCCCAAAAGATGTCCAGAAAATGTCGGAATGAAGACCCAGACTTCATTGCTATTACGGTGTCCTGGAGTCTGAGCTGTTCTGGCCCACAACTCTGTTTCTGTAGGAATTAATTGTCATCTGTAAAATGTTGGTTGGACTTAACTCCTCGCATTGTTTTACCTCCCTGAGAGATTCCAGTTCTCAGCAGCTCTTCCCCACTCTCCTCCTCCCAGCAGGAAGGGCAGCGTCACCACCTGGACTCGTGGCAGTCAGATGGGGGGGTTCAGATGCTACCGGGGGGACTCCCAGATCTCACAAGTCCCCAGGGACCCCGCTGAGCGAGCGCTTTGCAGCACGGGCTTTGCCATAGGTTTGCACAGTTCGAGCTCAATGGAAGCGCAGCCTGCTGGTCTGGGGGCACTTCAGAAAATGTAATGGCTAAGTCACGTGTAAAGTTTAAAAAAAAAAAAAAAATCAAAAACCAGTTACTGGAAGTTACATTCAAGGCACGGCTTCTTGCTGGTGTAAATCCATGCAGCTCACTGGAGTCGCTGCAGTGACAGCTGATTATGCTTTCCTGAAGATCTGGCCATCAAATAGGTTATTTGCTCACTGCTCATTCATATCTGTTAGAAATGCAGGGGTGTGTGTGTGTGTGTGTAGTGTTACGTGTGAAGGATTTTTACTGCAGTTGCACTCAGAATTAATCTTTCCAGTTTTGGTTTAAGTTTAAATCACATTGCCAACATTTTTATTTTGTCCAGACTTTTCAAGGAGTAAGATGCTGCAGAGCAGGAGCTAAAGTATCAAAATCTAGTCATCCATGTTAAAATGAATTTGGATTCTTTAAATTAATAACTGCAAAAGCAGTGGAATAATGACCAGTGACTTGATAGATGTCCAGTGTAAACAGATGATGAGACTGGTGCTAAGCCTCTGCATTGCCATTGTTGCCTTTCTTTCTTTTAAGGACTGTGATTTTACTATCATCTGTTAGGGAGTCCTGAGCTTTTAGTTCTGTATCTAGAAAGCTGTTGGCAATGAAATTTGCTTCAATCAATTGCAGCTGTGAAAAGTGCAACTTCCTAAATAATAGTCAAAAGGGTCAGATCCTCACCTGGAGCATTCTTACTGCTCCCGGTGCTCGTATTCATTATTCTAATATTCTAGTGCCCCTTAATAAGGTCTGTTTGGGTGATGGTAACAGAAACTCTTGGTGCATGAAAGGTACTTTTGCCTTAGAAGACATGGGGTTGAAATTAAATGAACAAGAAATGCAATATTCAATACCAAAAGTACTGGAGGTGTTTTTCTTGGCATGGAATTGTAAAAATCCTGATATTTGTTCGTTTGAATTTTATGCCTGGCATATGGAATATAAGGCATGATATCGCAATGGAAAAAAAGAACATACTGTTTCTAAAAACGCAAAGCCTATTTATATGGTATAGGACGTAGGTTCCTGCTGGGACAGCTCAGGGACAGGACTGCGAGAGCTGCGCCTGCTTAGGTCGGGACTAGGTTTGCCTTTTTGTTTTTGCGGCGTCCGTGGGAGCAGATCCACTGCACCGCTCGGGGAAGCTGCGCAGAGGAGCACTGCATGTCTCCTGTCTCCCCAGCCGGGCAGGGACCAAAGGCAAAGCGCAGAACAGAAACCATCCCAAATGAACCTGCCGTGAGCCGGTTCATTTGGGATGAGATGCCGAAGGGACTGTAAAGAGAGCAGAGTGTTTGCCCCTTAGATTCCACTTGGTGGAACACAGGCCTCATTCATTGCCTGCATGGTGTGCTCCAGTGCTAGCACCTTTCAGAAGCTGAGATACATGAAAATGGGAAGCTTTGGAAGTGTATGATAATGACAATTTCCTGGTAATTTCCGATAGTTGGTTACTGTATGGAGAGTCAGAGAACAAAGAGATGCGGCATCGATTTATCAGTATCAAATAGATGTAGCTGCATTTATTTCCTAGTCTCATGGGAATACTTACGCGGTCCTCCTTGGCTTAGTTGCAAGAAAGTCAGTTTATTGCTTTTGTGGTATAAAGTTAAACCCACAACTTCCTAGCAAATAGAAATTATTCTATTTTCAACATAGTACAAAGATAACCTGGTACTGTACAATATGTGCATACAGCTTTTAAAAACTTCAGTTGATCATAGGCCTAATTTCCTATTTAAGCTGTGTTATACTCTGAGCCATCCCCTTATAACAAGCCAAGATAAAAGAAGAAACATTTCTTCATTCTAAGCAGTCAATTAGGCATTACACAACTATTTCCTTTATACTTTCTGGTTTGCCAGAGCCTCATTCAAATAAAGTAAGATAAGTGTGGCCAGCCTGTTTTTTTCCAGTAAGCTTTTCTCTTTCCTTTTATAAATCTATGAAGACTTCTTTTATGAGTTTATGTGCTCTGGAGATGTCAGTAAGCAGTAACTGAGATTTGTATTTCATTCTGAAATATCTATGAGAAATGTAATTATACAGATACTGCCTGCTAGGATTTCTAGTGTCTTTACTAGAGTACATAGTTAATCCCAGCTGTTGTAATAAACAGTGAAATTCTCTCTTTGGGGAACTGACAAAATCAGTCCAAGTGCAGTCCTAAGAGCGAGATGTAATTTCTATAATGTCTAGGTTGTCTGATTAAAAATGAGTGTGTATTATAAACTTCCTTGTCTACAACACGAAGCTGTGATACAGCAAGCACTTAAGCACAATCTTAACTTAAAATTATCTTGATTTTAATGAGATGTGTGTGTTTGTTGCCCTGGGTACGGTCCTGTCTTGCGGAGATGCGGGGTCTTGGTTTTCAACAGAATAGTTTCCATGGAAGTCGGTGTTTGTACTCGCTCTAGGCATTTCCTAGAAATTGGGATTCAAGTGGTGTGGATCGGCAGATACACTTTCTGTGCCCAGCTGCTTATCTGTGTGTACCTGCATCCCTCTGCAATCCCTCCCGTAAGTAGTGCTCAAACTATTTTGAGCTATTGCTCACAAGTTGCAGCTTACACAGCTACCATAACAGCTTTTACAACCTTTTTTTTTTTTTAATGTTTTTAAAATTGTTTGTAAATGCTTTGACTTAAAGGAAAATAACAAGTCCTTCTACAAACTAACCAGCGGGGCAAGAAATATTATATTCAGCCTTAATTATAGAGAATATTGAAGTTTCATAGGTTGGAGAAACCTCCAAGCAGAGAGGACAGTGAAGCAATTCGGTAGGTTGCTGAGAGAGTCATGGAGCTTAAGAGCAGCTTAGGCAAATGTGTGTTAAGGGTGACATAACTATATTAATCCTGCCTTGGGACAGAGGATCATCTCGATAACCTCTGCAGATGCCTTCTAGCTCTGTGATTTGATGTTCTGTCCTGTGAAAGTATAAGCTTTTCTTGTAGTGTAAATTATTGACTGACTTCTTTGCCCTGTGCAGGATGATCTCCTGTCTCTGGCTACATTTTGTTCTGGTTTACCTGTTTCTGTGTTTGCTGCTCTGCTAGGGCATGCACTGGAACCAGCTCTTTCCACCTTTGGCCTTTATTTGTGATACATGGTAGCCCAGGTTACTTCTGTCCGTCAGGGACTATTAGATGTGTGATAATCCAAATGCTGGTTTTCCTATTGCGTGTCTCCTCTGAAAGGTGGCAATCCTGTATTTGGGAGTTGGGTGCTGAAGACACTGTCTGAATATTGATCGAGGGTCTGAGTTTGGGCACAAAACTTGATCAGGCTGATCCTTGCGCTTTCACCCTGTTTTGCTTTGCTCTTAATGCCCATCTTGCTCAGATCAAAGTCCTGCAGCAGTTGTGACCTGTTTCTGCTGCACTGATGCTGTCCTGCCAGCTTCAGGGGATTAAAAATCACTATTCCAGACAAAAAAAAAAAAGTGCTCTAAGCTTGAGAAATTTTTTTTGTTAATCACGGCACATTTTGTTTCTCTCTGCTGATGTTCTAGTGTTTGAACATTTAGGATTCAAGCTTTTTTCTGCAATTGCAAGAGGCAGAAGTCACCTTTTTGCCAGGAAACCTCAGGATCTCATGCAGTCACACGACCCCAGGCACTGAAACTCTGGCCTTGAGGGAAAGACCAACTATTTTGAAATGCCTTAAAGAGATTCTAGACCTGGTAACATTGGTACTTACAAGTGAAGAAAAAAAGAAAACATTCTGGGGAGAACATAATGCCAAAGTACTAGGAGGAAGAAAATTCTATCCAAAATGATTTGGTTTAAAGACCTTGTCAAATCAGTATTTGTATCTCTCCCAGAACAGTATTTCCATGCTCTGAAATACTTAAAAGAATTATTTCCAATACATAAAAGAGCAGAGTCTATGTCATAGACCTATATTCACCCTGAAGAAAAAAAAAAAAAGTACTTGTGAGATACTGCTTCTTTTGTAATATTGTAAGGAATCGCTGCTGTCTTTAGCTAGATCTTACTCATGGTATTTCTTTGTCAGCCCACTTTGAAAGCTCCCAGCTACTGTGTTCTGACACCATTTCTCGAGAGCTAATTTTTCGGTTCTTAATGTCACTTCACTCCAATGTGTCCTAGAGCTTGTCTCCTTAAATTTACATTTTTAATGTAGCATTTTATCCACTTTTATATTTTCTGTGTAGAAACAACTGCGTTTTACTAGAAAGTAATTTTAATTTTTTTCAAGGAGAAAAATGCGTCATTCAAAATTACATATGGTGACATGAAGGGCTTTTCTATATCAAAGATGTTAAAGAATGTCTTAATTCTCTTTTTTTAAACATCAACTTCATTTTTCAAATACACTCATTAATTTTCCTTGGTATATCGGGGGGTATCCTGTTAAAGCTCAAGGGGTGAGTGTTGGGACATTCAGAAGGGGCAGATCCTCCCAGATCCCATTCTGCTGCCAGCAGCTCCGGTCCGCTCCAAGGCGGACAGTCCTGTGAGCTCTTCTGTCTCCTCAGCCCCTTTGTATCTGAAACACAGGTTCCTGCGTTTCTCCGTGGGTTAGAGGGGTGACTAGGATTTCCAGCCTTCTAACACTGGCACCTGGTTATCTGACTAAGATGAGGCAGGATGGACCTGGGTCTTCATCTCCCTCAACGTATGTGGTGGAGGTTCATTTTCTGCTTTTACTCCCATTTATGTACAAAGAGCCGAACTTCTTCATAACGCCTGGAGATAGCCACAGTCCCACCCAGCAGAGCACTCATCACAAAAATGATACCCCAGCTTTCTTGTCTGAGATTTTCTGAGAAGTTCATACCAGGCAGTTACCTTAAAAGGTACCTGTCTCCTTTCTGCACCTCCATTTTTTCTTTCTCCTGCTCTTCAGGAGTGGGGGGGTAAGTGGGGATCCTTGAGGTGTCTGTGCAGCTAGGAACTCACTGCTGAAAATGTTGTGTTCAGGAAGCTTCTTCTACTGTGTTCAGGAAAGAGAACCTGCAGCTGAAAGTCATTTTAGAACAAGAATTATCTTACCAAGAATTGCATCAGAAACGTCCTGAACCCATAAATCAAATCTTCATGATTTTTGTGTGATCCTTGGGTTATATCAGCATGATTACTTTGTTTATGACCCTTTTTTGCTTATTAAGGAAGGTTAGGTTCACTGTTCATTCCTTTCTACATTCAACTCTTGCATTTCTCTTGCAATCTGGAGTCTTTTTCCCCTAAGTAGACAGGTTTCTTTATTCCCACCTTTAAATGATGTAACATCGTCTCCTTGCAAGTCATTCAGTGTGTCCATCTAGCCAGAAACATAGATTTTTTTGTTCAAGCTCTTCTGAGATGTTGAAGAATTTTAAAGTATACATTCCTAGTATATGACCTCTTTGGCTATATGGTGATTATTAATATTACAGAAGCAACTAAGAGGAAATGACATCAGTAGATAAGATGAACTGGGCAATAGCAGAAGCTTTATTCACACTGAATACACTATTCATTTGCAGAGAAAGATCATTTCTCAATTCAAAGAGGAATATTCTAATTTAAGGTCTAACTTCAGCCATATGTCAAAATCTCTACAGAAACAAAGCTCAGCACTGTGCAGTGGTCCCGTAAGAAACACATTCCCCTTTGTGGATGGGCGAATGGTAGGTGCATCGAACCCTTGGAGCTCTTGTTTCTCCTGACAAGCACTCTCTTTATATCAGAGAACATTTCAGTTTAGTCTATTTGCTAATTTAATGTAAAGTGACCCAAAATAGGTGTAAAATACAGGAAATACTGTAGTTAGTGGTCTCCAGGTTAACTCCCCCATAAACCTAGGCTAGGTTTTTATTACTCATTTAATCTGATTAGAAGGTGTTTGTACATTGCATTTGCAGAAGTAAAATTTCAAAATACGCTTTCATGAAACAAAATGATATGTAAAAATTTAATTGCATGTAGGTGATAACGACAGCTATTCCAGACACAGAAAGTTAAAAGGAGTTCTCTGTTTAGCTGCACAGGAAAAAGCAGGAAACGGTGTCCTGGCTTGCAAAATCAATCTCAGTGATACGGCATTGTAGAGATAACTGGAAAACGTTTTGCATTTTGTGTCATACCTGCTAGTCTGGGGCCTCAGGCCATTGCAAAGGGGGAGGGAAATCCTGTAGAAGTTACTGTCCTTTTTGCCAGACCCCATCAAGAAGAGATAGTGACCTCTATCAGCAGATTGCTCAGCACAGCCACCCACCCTTCCTATGCTGTCCTCGATTCTGTGCTTGCACACAATAGGATTCCATAGTTTCATTTATATTTAAAACCACGTGCTGTCTGCCTTTGGTCACAGCGTTCACCTCAGTTGATATAAATCAGAACTTAACAATGGAAGGCCCTAAATAAGTGCGCCATGTAGATGACAGACTTGTACAGTCGTGTATCTCCACTCGGGTCGTGTCACAACACTGTTGCTGTTGCTGCAGGTCAGAGCAAGGTCTCTTTCCCTTTCTATGTGTTACCCGTAAGCCTCAGTGGAAAGAAACTTTGGAAAGGGAGTTGTAGTAAAATAATGTTTTCATCCTGAAGCCATGGGAGTTTTGCAGAAAACCTGTCTTCTGATAAGATTAACTTCTTGACATTGTTGGCACACCCAGGTCAATGTAATTATCTGATAAATACTCTGGAGTTCAGATGGATTTGCATATTCTTGGAAGTTGTTGCTAGTGATGTATATATTTTTAATTTTTGTCATGTAACCAAAGATAGAGGAGGAAGGAGAATGACCAGCTTCAGACTGGAGTTTGTTTTCTAAACCCTTACTTCTTACATTCAGACTGAGGAGTCAGGGAAGAATGACAGAACTGGTGCAAACTCCTACTCTGCTGAAAAGACAAAATAATTGAAACAAGGAAAATTCTGATGTAGGTAGAGTGAGGAATGAGAAGCAGTTTGGGGTTTTTTTATAGACCTGCTGTTTTTTACAGGCATTTGTTGCTCTTCGGGTGTTTTTATTTATTTATTTTTGCCTAGCCATTTGTTAGCCTATGGCTACTTGCCAGTATTTAGGAAGAACAAAGTCTGCTTAAGTCACTGGAGTTACATTGCAGATAGATTTGGCCCTGTATGCTTGCCTTGTCGTTTGACTGCAGCGTTGACATGGTTATTGGTGTGTCTTCCTCCCCTGGATTACATACTACATTTTTTGTCTCCGAGGAGAGGAGAATTTGGCGAGGAGAACTGAGAAGCATCTGGCTCTTTCCTGTTGTTCCCTCCCTCCCTCCGTTACTGAGAGTGGGGCAGTCTTGTGGACAGCTATAAATTTAGCTGCTAATTTTCATTTTAGAAGTCTGTTCTGCTTTGATTTTGGCTGGGAGGGATACCTGGGTCAGGGGAGAGTCCTGGGATTGTACCTACTGAATTGCATCGCCCGGGGGAACATCCCTGTGTATTTTCTGTAAGGTCCCCAGATTTTCCCAGATTGTAAAGCCCCAGCAAGGTCCTAGGCTGACTGTTTGTCCAGAGCTTCTCTTAAGAACTAATTTGTTTAGAATAGGACTTAATTCTCTAAATCCTTTTGAAAGGGATAGCTCAAAAGGCAATATAAAGGATGTGAAAAACGGTATGTCTCGGTGGTCTCTTTACAAGTAGATGAGTAGGGAAGAGAGTTTTTCCAGATACCATTTTTCTTGATACAGTTGATTGGGACGCAATAGTGAAACTCCGTATTTGTAGTCAATGGTCAAATACTACTTTTTGCAGTTAAGAGATCTTTAAATTAGACAGAGACGGGCAGAATGACATTCAATTAGAGCAAAAATCTCTTCCCCTATGTTTCCTTTCTGCCTGCTATAACCTGGCTTTGACTCGTTGTACGCCTAGCTGAGAGATTATTTTCTTTGATCATATTTGACATTTGCCCATAGCTGGAAAATATGAGAGCAGATTCCACAAAGCAAACACTGAAATCCAAAAAGGAGATGTCATACCTACTGTTCGGTTCTGCCGGCAGAGTGCTGAGCTTCCTTCATATCAAAGTATTTTAACAAGAATATTATATGTATATATACATCATATATATGTGTAAGACTGATTGTAGTATGATCATAATGAAGTGGCACCTGCATTTCTGACACTACCTTCTGTACGTTCAATGAAGTGTATCCTTTTTATTCAAATCAACTTTTTGTGTGTTTTAAAATAATGAGAGCATTTACAAAATATTTAGAATATCAACAACATGAGTTCTCAAAAATTACGTTTTCAGGATCACAAAGTTAAAGACTTAGAGTCAGATCTTAAACAGACCAAATCGCTGTAGTTCCTAGATTTCCAGGGAGCTGCTCCAATTTGCATCAGACAAAGATCTCTCCCTGTTTCATTGAGACGGTAATTTTCATGCAAAACACACCAGACATCACAGGATTCCAGTAGTTCCGGCCCATTTGTCTGCTGCTGTTAGGAAGTTGTTTACTCTTTTGTATCACACTCTGCTGACGTCTGCTCACTGAACAATGTCATCAAATTTCCTGTTTTTTGGCTTGTGGAAAGCAGCTCCCCCACCTTATGCTAAAGCTTTGCCGCATGGAGATCTGCGGAGCCGGATGCACCCAGCAGACAGGATGTAAGGTTAAATGCAGCGTAGCTAAATAAATAAAGTAGGTGTTCAGTTGTGAACTGGAGCTGCCTACTTACCAGGAGGATAAAACTGACAGTTTAAATATTGAGCAGTGATTAAAACCCCACATTTGTTTCAGGTTGTGGGGTTTTTTTAATGGCTTTTGGATTTTTCTTTTCCACGAGTGCGCTTTCTTGCAGAATTATGTTAGTAGCTTCCTGAAGCAGCCTGAAATAGTTTCTAATGTGGTGCTGTATGATGTATGTGTGAAAATACCTCCATCCAGGTATTGCAAAACATTCTGCAAGCTGTTGACCGTGAAGCTGCTAGTGCTGTAATTCTGTAGACAGAGGAACTGTCAACAACGCATTCATCAATAATAGTTCCTCCACTCGCTCGCGCAGTGGAGTCTGGTGGCTGAGATCAGGAGTACTGAAACTCTGCCAGGGGTCTGATCCCCTTGCGTTTTTGGTTTGCTTTTTTTTTGGCCAGTGCCACAGGGTTGTTCACTTCCACTTGGACAAGGACCAGTGATGAGCAGAGCAGACCTTAGTTCCGTTCTTCCAGACAAAGCTTGGGGCAGCTTTAGTCGGTAATACTAACAACATCATCGTATTAGCCTCCTGTCATCCATAGCAAGAGGAAGTGCTTGGAAAAAAACCAACCTTTGTAAAAATAGGGCATACGGTGTGCCTTATGGTACTTGAGTCTTGTGCTTCCCTGTCTCTTCTGTAGGTCTGTCATGCCCCAAATGGCTCCCCCCAGCTTAGTGTTGCTCTGTCTCCAAACCTATTTGTCCTGTCTCCAAAGAGCTTGTGTATTTGGCAAAGAGCAGTTGGTCATTGCATGAAAGCAGTTCTTGTAAGGAATCTTCTACGGTCTTTATTTAAAAAAAAAACCACCCACCACCAAAATCCAAAACAAAACAAGAAAAGGAAAAAAAACCAACTCGGAACATTCGGAGTTGCCTTGCAGAGCAATGAAAAAGTCAGGGAACATCTGATGACAGACAGACCAACATGGTGTGCTGGAGTGGTATGTAGGAACTAGCCCACTATTGTGGGGGATGAGTTTGTCTTTATTTTGTTTAAGGTTTTTATTAAGGTACAGACTGAACATTTTGCTCCGTGCCTTTCCCTACTAAATTCAGTTTTGCTCCATTGTCTCAGTGATGTTTTCAGTAAATGGAAATAGTCAGAGTGTGTGGAGCATGTGGGCTGTCACCCCATTGAAATGCTGAGTTCCCTTTGTCTTTTCTCACTTTTTCATGTTTGGGTCTGTGCAGAAACAAAAATGCTGTTCCTCTCAGAGTATCTTCCTTTATGATCAGAAAGAAATATAACGGGTTCTGCCCCAATACAGGGTTCCTGTTCTCCCAGCATCCGGCATCCCTAATGGGGCCCATAGGCAGTATATAGAGAAATGATCTGGATGCAGTACCCGGCAACGGATACCCATGTGAATTTGCTTTGCTTCTCTTCTTCTGTTTGGTTGCATTTGCAATGGGATTGTCTCGTTAAGATCATACCAATCCCTAAATATGAACATTCTCCAAGACAGGCTGCCAAGTTGGATCAGTTGTGGTCAACTTGCACTTCAGTCAGTTAAACCCTCGCAGTGAAAACCTTGCGCTCTGCACAAGTAAAAATAAAAAAGTTGATCTAGTCCCTGGTGTAGACCTACCCGTAGCACAGGACCCACATCAGTCACCTTCCGATTTGGAACAAGCGCTGTCTGTGCTGAGGGAGGCTCAGGAAAGAAGCAGGAAAGGAGACGGCTGCAGACAATGAGTTCAGTGCCTAGGCAAAGGTAACACTTCATCCAAACAATTGGCAGGGGCTTCTCTCTCTTTGTTTCCCCCCTGCCCTTCTTCCTCTCTATGTATTCCCTGTTCCCTCCTCTACATATTTTCAGAGGTTCATCCTGTACCTTTGTGCCCTCCCATCAGATAACAGTGGTGGTGTTTGATTCTTTTGACCTCTTGCCCCCCATCACTACCCTGTTTGTAGTACTATCCTCTTAGAATCCTTCTGTCCTCTTCTACATTCCCCTTCACAGCTTCTGCTGAAGTTTGAACCACTCGTGGTGTTACAGACAACAAAAATAACCTTCAGGGCTACACTTCCCCCGTGGCAAAGCTGGGCGAAACTCCCCGTTGCCTGTGGGGACTGTAAGGCTGGGTAGAGCTCTCCACTGGGGAGAGGGGACCAAGGGGTGGTTCTGCCACCCAACCTGCTCTGCGGAGCTGGCTGGACCTGTGCACTGAGAGCACGGTGGGCCCCAGGAGGCCTAATATAGTGTATTCCTTATCCTCTGGTGGAAGAGGAGAGCTCTGAACAAATTGTGCCTCCAGGGCATCTCAGTACTGACCTTCTTCCTGGGGCCCTGGACAGGGGTTGAGCCAAAGGGCTGAAAATCAGAGCCTTCTGCCTCCTGCTCCTGATTACATTTATTCATAACTTGCCCTCGTGGAGATTTATAAGTACAGGTGCAAGCTAAAACTCCTGAAAAGATGTCATTCATTTTATTTCTAACAAATAAATTCCAGATGTTTGCCTCTGACTCCTGCGGTGCTGATATAATCAGCCTGAGGCTTCAGTTGTTCAGTCTCGTGTTAGATGACAGAACAGAGAGTGAAATGAATGCTGTCGCCATTGCCAGTGGCTTGCAGTCAAAGGGATGCAGTTTTTCCAACCATATGAAACTGGGAGAGTTCCAGATGAGGCTGGGAGAGTCATGTCGAGAAAACAACTGGTGGGCACTGCAGTGATGGAACAGTAATAACTCGATTAAGAAGAAAATAAAAATAATCTTGTATGACAGAAATACTGGAAATAATGGAACATTTCATGAAGAAAATAAGCTGTCATGTACTGTAAAAAATAGATCTATACTTACCAGAAGGTGTTTCTTGTGCAGACTTTGTGAAAAGCTTCTTACGTGGGAAACATTGATTTGCATAGTGCTGCTTGTTAAGGCTGGAACTAAAATCTCAAAGTTAAACTTGGCGGAAGAAGTGTTTTTTCTTGACTGGCAGAGCCAACAGATGCTTCTTACTCTAGAAAAAATAGCAAGCCAGTCAAATGGTAGTCCTGGTAGTTCTATATGCCATGCAGATTGAAAAAAATAGAATGGGCTAAAAATACAAAGGCAAATTTCAAAGCAGAATCATCAGTTAAGCTATTAAGTTGTCATAAATGCTGCAAAATTCTGTCTCAAAAGTCGGTCTGGAGTAGAAATGTAATATGTGGGATATGAGTTGGGACACCCATAGTTCCATGTCTACGGTATCAGCAAAGTATTATGCCCAACATAGGTATGTTTCTCCTGTTAAAAAAAAAAATTAAAATAAAAATCAATCTTAGATGCTTTAAGTAGTATTATTTTATGGTTCAAAAAAGCCATGCTTTACTTCCAATCGGTACATGGGTAGCAATAGCAGGGCTGTATTATTTAAGAATAAAGAGGGGGTGTGAGGCTGAAATATGCCACACGCTTGGTAGGCAATGTATTTGTTAGGTTTGTCTCCCAAAATAATTGACAGGCGATCGGCTATTCAGCATTCAGGGCCAGCTGCATGGAGAAGGAAGGACGGAGAGCCGTGATGGACCTTCTCTTTGTGCAGGTGTCCTTTTTAGCTTTCATTGCTCACTGAACTCAGAAAAGGAGGTCTACAAGGAGACAGAATCCATGCAGCAAACGCACTAGATAATCTCTCTTCCAATAGCAGGAAATTGTCAATTGTGTCACAAAACCGCTGCAAATCTTGCTTGCTTCATCTGGAAAGTATTTCTGGGTACAGCCTCATCTTGTGGCCTGCAAATTTTGTTACTCTGTTTTGTGGGGAACGTACTGTGAGTAATTTATGGCTAATGGAGTGGTGGTTTGATGCCATCTCTAATATTTTCCTGCTGTTTCACAGAAGGTTTGTTTCGTTGGAATACATTTGAATGTTCTTAGCAAAATCAGATTACAAAATATAACTGGATTAATTTATGCACCTCATGGTATATTCTGAAGTCATCCAGAGTACGACATAGTGGTTCAAATTAAGCAGTGAAGAAAAAAAGTAGAACTTTTGTGGTAGCTGCCTAGACTGTACATGTTAGTGGCTCACACAGTTAGTCAAAATATATTCCTGTCCCAACCTACTACTAGAATTGCAAAGTTCAACATTTAGCAGCAGGCCATTTGTTTTGTCTTTGGAGGATAAGGACAAAAGAGATGCAGAAAAATCTGCTAACCACACAAATATGAATGTGGTAAGAACATTTGCCCTGCTCAAAGGAACATGCAAACACATAAAACAAGTCAAATGAAACTTCCCATGATTGATAAAGGCTTTCCTAATCAAGAACACTGTTCTCTCCTGCATCTGTACTAAGTAATTACAGCCTTATGTTCAAAGTTCATAGAGGAAGAAAAAGAAATCGGGTGATCTATCTGAGTAATAAAACTTCTCAAGAGTCTGAGCTACATCATTCTTCAATGAGTTTATAGGTTTATTTTTATTTTTTAATTCTCCAAATGACCTGTAGTTTTACTGTAGCTTTACTGGAACTGTTCATAAAGTGAGTCTGGCTTTTCCTTTCAGTCTCTTACATGAGATGTTAGACTTCCTACTACAAAACTATTTATCCCTGATACCAAATTTATTTGTAATGTATGTATAATATTTACTATTTCACACAGGCTATCTTTACCATTAAACTGCTTTATAGAAATGCAGTATAATGTTTACACAAAGCAATAGTTTCGTTTTATTCTAGCCCTACAACTTTCCAGCTAGGTTTTGTGTCCTAGAAGTCAGGCTGAGCTCAGAGTCATGCCACGAAACTACGCTAAATTGGATATTTCATTAATAGAATTTTTCTGTTTGCTTTGGACATTCTTCTAGTATTTCATTGCTTGGGGGGAAAAAAGCAAAAGAAAATAAATGAGTACAGTTGGTTTTTTCACTCAGCTTTGCTGGAGATACAGAGGAGTTTCTCTTCTGCGCGGTGGAGGCAGGTCTGAGGAGCTGAGCGTCCCCACGGTCTGGTGGTGCAGAGACAGCGTCCGACTTCCCCCAGGGAGGACACCGAGGCTTGCAAATTAACATTTCCTGCTAAAATTTCTGGTAAAAGCTCCCTGCCAGAGCTATCAGCAGTCTGGATCACTGTCTGGGAAGAAACACTTGGTGCAGGGGAGGAAGAAGGAAATGGTGACTGTGAACTTACTAATGGTGTCGCCAGACAGGACTTTAATGTCTATTTTCTCTTGTTTGTTCTTTGGCATAAAGCTTTCGCGCTTGCAGGAGAAGGCCTAGGCCCATTGCATCCTTTCTTAGAAAAAACAACGGAGTGAGAAAGGAAAAATCTTCAGAATGGAAGCATATTTTGGATAGTTGCAAAACATATTAAAGGAGCTTCCATCTTGTCAGATGCCAGAGCTTGTATCTCAAGGGAGATTGATTTTTTGGATGGATGCCAGTTTCCCTTACAACTAATCAGGGATTTTTTTGCATAGGTTGACACCATTTCATTGTAGAATGACTAAGTGGACCCTCTTTCTTTCATATAGCTCCTTATTCATCATTGTTACCCAGGTGGAATGAGGGTGCCTCTGCCTGACTGAAGGACGCGGCATGGAGCTCTGTGGCCTGTGACAGATCCCAGATCCCAGGCTCCTCATGGGACATGGCTCCAGCACCGGTTCCCATCGTAGGACGGCTATGCAAGTCTCAGCTACAACATCACCCTTTCTTAGATGAGCCAGATGGATTTAGGTGTCAATAAAATCGTGCAGAAGGTGGTAGGTGCCCGGTGACCTTCATGTTTGAGACGCTGTTTTGCGGTGCTCGTCTCAACTCTGCTCTGCTCACATTTTGCAGTCGGTGCCGAGGGGAGTTTATTCCAGGGAACCTGCTTATTCCAGAGATCGCACGTGGTGCCGGGGCTCAAACAGCCCCTGTGGACGGGCCCATGTAGGGTCTGAGCGCTTGTAACGTAAGTAGCCTGATAAAGCTTCTGAAAAAACATTTCTTGACATCCTACCCACATTTTAGGAAGACAAGTGACATTTTAAAATGGTTGTCCAAATGGCACATGAAAACTCCACATCTGCTCAACCAAATGCACCTTTTAACTACTGCTAGCTGTGTGCTTATCAGTGTTCATGATTTTATACAGCAGTTATCTGTCTGTGCAGTTTGCAGGTGAAGGCACCCGTTTACCTTATAGATTTATTCAGTGTTTTTGGATCTTCTCTTCTTATCCCTGCGCGTTACAGATCTTTCCTTCAAACCTTGAAATTGCAGCAAGACTGTGAAAGTTTCACTGCCGTCATATAACTGGTAAAAGTATCTGATAAAAGTATCTCCAGACGATGTCTCTCCTTCCTGTAAATCTCAAGGTTAAATAATTTATATGAGACTGTTCAACATCTATAGATTATTATCTGCATACTTATGGCCCTTGTATTTTATTTGAGAGGTACAAACGTTTTAGCTGGAGAGAGTATATCTAGACAGTACCGATGTCAATGAACTTCACTGCGGGCAGGATTTCATCTTAAGTGGCTATTGATACCCAGATGAATTTGTTTCCCAGATAACGATGACGGTGGCAGAGTGCTTTATGGGCGTCCTTGATGATGGGTTGTTTATTAAAAAGGAGCTGCCTTGTGGGAGACTGCTCTGCCGAGACCTCGATTGCCACAGCTTTAGTCCTGTGAAACCTTACTAGGAGGTGGTAACATATCAGTTGCTTGTGCATTTCTAGAGAGAAAATTGTGCTCCATAATAATTCATTTTATAGCAGCAGTGTCTTCTTTGGCATATCCAGCTGTTCTTTTGTAAAGGAAATGCTACTCGTAGGCAAAGATTTCTTTGTATCAAATAGTAGAGTTCATTTTTTTAAACAGATTTTTTTTCAGTTAAATAAAATGGAGTGTGCCTACCACAAATCCAGATAGAGTGAACTTCTGTTCATAAGAGAACTAGAATGAAATGTTGCTTTGCTGCATCAAATTCTACTTAATTGCAATCCTGATTATGATGAAAACCCCACTTTATTAAAGACATGCAAAGTTTAGGGGGATCAGCCTAACTGTAAAAAGGGTCTACTGTACTTAAGGAAAAAAAAGAGTGATCCCATCTACCCAGTGTGTAATATTTAATGAGCCCTGTGGGCTGGCAGAAGCACTGTGTGTTACTGAACCAGACTCAAGTAGAAAACCAGTGTCAGGTTTCAAACTACCCTGTAGGTCCTCAGAAATGAAGAGGCATCTGTATTAGAGGAAACCAGTCACTCATCCCCTCAGCCAGTTCCTAGTGGTCAAAAGAAAGAAAGGATCCCCAGCACTCTTAAATCCATTTGTCTGTTTTCCTCCCTTTTGATGAAACCTGGAGTTAACCTATTGGATAGGTCACTGGTGTGACCAAACAAAATTAATGCTAAACCTTAGAGTGAAAAAAAGGATGCATTACTGTGAATTTCCTTGTATTTTTTTAAAAAGACATCTTGAATATGCCTGCAGTCTCAAGTCTTCCTCCATTTATTGGAGACAAAGTTCTCTATATAGAAATGGTTTGAGCGCCAAGAACTTCTCTTTCAGTTTTTGCAAATATCAGTAGACTTGTCGCACTTAGGCTGGGAAACCTGTATTCAATAAACAAAAATACTGACATGTTTATTATCCGTATTGAACGTTTCTCTTCCACTATACTGGCCTCTGTCCCACTGACTTAGCATTTATTCTGCCTGTGAAATTACATCTCGGAGCCTGCATCTTTGCTGTCTCGAGAGCAGTTCCCAGGCAGGGTACTGGAGAGAGCACAAATGAGTTTGTGCCTACTGAAGGTGGGCAGAGCTCGCCTTGTGGACCATGCAGAAAACCACATGCCAGTGGTGTCCATCAGGTTCACAGACACCTGAGTAAGCTGTGTGAAGGCGTTGTGTGTGGCAGATGGCTGGGAGAAGGGGGGAGAAAGAGGACGAGGAGGAGGCAGCTCCATACTGTCACCATCCAGTCTTGGAGGGCTGTAATCAACTGGAGCGTCCAGGATACCCACATATGTGAAGGCTGGAGATGTGTAAGGTAAAGTAGCAATCACAGGAGCTTGTGTGCAGGTCTCAGGCGGGCAGGAGGGGTACTCTCAGCTTGCTGCCTGCCCAACTGGGATCTGACAGCAGTTTGCTGCAGGCCATTTGACACTGCTTGGGAAATGTATGCCTTTATGATAATGGATGGCAGCAGAGAGAAAATATGATTATCGTCAGTAAAGCCTGAACTGTGTCAGCGCAAACAATGGGTTATTAATGACAATAGGAAAAGCAAGTTTGTTCCTTAACAAATGGAAGGCTTAGGACAAAATAGAGGTATTCTAGGAAGCCTAGCAGATCCACTGACTGGTTTATGCCATTTTTGTGCTGTATTCTCTTGCTTTGCTTGGTCTGTTTGTGGCAGTTGCAGTGTTGATAGATCAAGGCATGAAAAGTTTGACATAAAGAAAGTAACTGGAAATCTTCCTGATAGACTGGAATTTCCTTTTAGTCAGCTGACTCTGTTCAAATCCAGATGGTTCAAGAAAAACTGCCACTGACATTCATGTCCGTAAAGAAAAAAATAAAACTGATAGTGATGGAGATCTATTGTATCCTGCTGCATCTGTAATCATCTCTAAAATAAAACTAGCGAGTGGTATCCGCTAGAAAGAACTAGCTGATAGATATGAAACAGATTAGCGCTTATTGCTACTTGCCAGGATCTTGCAGAATCACAAGAGAGCAAGCAGTTTTAATAATATTAAACAATAGAACTACTGTGCCATATTTAAGTCTCCCAGAGTGCCGTGCAGTTCCACTGTTAAAGTGCAGGCAGCAAGAATTTCCCTCTGGGCCAGAAGAATGTAGTGTTTGTACTGAAGCGTCTGCTCAAGTGGGGGGATGGAAAGTCAGCTACAGCCTGCCTACAAAATTAATACACCTGAGGCAGCAGTCAGCGAGTGAGAGGTTCCCTTTTAGTTAGACAAAGGTGTTGGTAAAGCCTAGATTTATTTGTTTGGAATGATGCAAACCCCAACATGTTTAATGCTCTGGTTTCGAGTGTGTCTTGGCTGATGACCTGCAAGGCTTAAAGACCAGTTTCTTCTCTTCCTTCTTGGCTAGCCTTTACATCTGGGTAGAGGTTATTTCTGCCAACAGATGAGAGAGGATAGCACGCTGAAATTTTTATATCGACGCTGGCGTATGAGGAGTTAGCTGGTCCCCAGAGCTCGGTTATAGCTCTCGTAGCTAGTGCTTGTGTCAGGTAAGGGGAAAAGGAGAGAGGAAATAGGTCTCAGCCTTCTGGGAATTGCTAGACACACCGTTTTTACGTGGCTGCCTTTAAAGCGTTTTGTCAGAGGAGTGTGGCTGGTCCTGATTGCAAAGGGGAGAACAGAGCGGTCTCAGAGTTGTTGGAGTACAGGGGAATAGCTGCTGAAACTCAGAGAGGTGTAACATCCACACATACACGCTGCTCAGCTGCCCGCGAGGTACCGTCTCGCAAAGGCAATCACAACCCTTATTTGCGAGTAGCCCCAGAATACCAAGGATGCCTGACTTCGGAGGACATTCGCTCTGAAGTGCAGGGTATTCTAGCTCACCCTTGAATTTTGTCAAAAACAAACGAAACATGGAATTAGGTGCTAGTGCCTTCAAGATAACCTCTTTTTTTTAATCTGAAACAATTTTCTGTATGTTGCACATTCTATTCCTGTTACCCTTAAGCTGGACTCTCAAAAAGATAAACACTTAAAAACTATGTTTGACTTCGAACAGCTGAAAATGTTCATACTACTTTTTTTTTTTTTGCATTGATAAAGGCATCCATTTCTGCAACCTATGTATAGAAAACCATTATTATAGGGTTTAAAAAATTCTTCTAAGCTACCAGCCATATCATTTAAGCTGCTGTTTTTCTCTTAGCGCAGGATATAACTACAAATGCTTTACAGCATGCCCTCACCACACAGAAATACTTGGCTATAGTTTAGTGAGCAGCCCAGGGATCTGACATGGGGAGAGCTCACAGCCTCCAGACAAAGATCCGTGCGTATGTGGTCTCAATGGAGAAGTTCTTGAAAATCTTTCAGTCAGAAAGTGGGGACCTTAATGAAGACCCCAGTGAGCCATCTCAAATCTTAAGATGGTGAAGGCCTAGAGCGTTTTAAATTCAGCGCTGGCTGGTCATAAAAGCATTTGGCAAAATGATGACCATGGGGCACAGACCAGTGTTAAGGGTATTCACATCTCCAGGGTTGTTGTGGAGCATATGATTCACATTATTTCTTTTATAAACAGACAAATTTCAAGGCAGGTGTACTTGTGCATGGCATGCAGGTCTATAAGGAATCTCTGAGTTGTGTAGATGCTGCAGCAAATACAACTTGGTGGATTTGAGCAGCTTGCAATGTGAGAACTGATTTCCATTCAACTTTGTTCTCTTTGGACAGAAAAAGTCAGTGTGGATTAATGAGTAGATGGCTTTCTTTTTCTGACTTGTCTGTGATTTATTCCTTCCGTTTTTGGTGTGTGGTTCACTGAGAGTGAGGACTCTTGTGGAGGTATGCGGCGTGAGATTTGCATGGGCGCTTTGCTGGAGTTGTATCTGCTTGCCATAGAAACCTACAGTAACACTGCAGTTACCAGCTCGTAATGTAAATTGTGTTTGAATTATCAGAAACTATCGTTTCGCATTTCAGAAACCAGTGGGTGTTTTCCAGACATTGGCTATTATGAAATGGTCCCACTATGAGCAGTGCCTGCCACTGTGGGTCGGCGGGGGAGCGGGGGGAGCTGACGCCGTGCCGAGGGATGCCGAGGCTGAGCACAAGGTGTGCTGGCACTGAATTCCTCTGAAGCTGAAAAAGGGAACAACAATCATTTCCTCCCTCCACAGGTTTTGAGATGCGTGTAATAGTGCTGTAGGCACGCTAAGTGATAATGACATTTATTTTATCCCTTAAATACCCTATCCAGAGCTAAAAAAATGCCCCAAATTGTTAGCATGTTCTGTGTAAAAGTTCTGACCTTTAACAACGGCAGGGCCTGCTGACTGCCTTTTTGCCCTGCTGTTGTACAACGTTATCACAGTGGCCGCTCATCTGGGCCAGAGGCCACCCAGGCCTTACCGCATTACAAATAATATTAAAAGTCACTTTGGGACAGCATCGTTAATTATTCCCAACAAAACAGAATGATTCACTTTTTCTGGTGCCATGGTTGCAGCTCGATAATCAAAGTTTCCTATAAGGAAACTTCCCCTATAAGGAATAAGGGGAGAATTTACAAATGGTACAAAATGGGAGTTCTCAATTGTGTCTGAAGTGTGCTAGAAGGCAGCGAGCCCGATTTCACAACAGCATTCCTCCAGTTTTGTTCTAATTTAGCTTTACTTATTGCAGTAGAGTAACACTGAAGAAATGCAGTGGGGAATTAGGCCAAGAATACAAACAAACAAGCATATATAATAATGGTTGGCATGTGTGGCAAGCCGAACACGTAGCCAAAAATCAGCAGTGTCCTCCTCTGTGGCTTCCTTAGGACCGGGTTGGTCTGAAACTCGCCTCCGGACTGAGCCATGGAAGAGGGGATGGATTTTGGGAGCAGTAAAGATGTTGTCAGGATCTGAGGAGTAAGAGGGTGGGTCTCAGCAGCCTGACCCAAGAGCTCTGGCAACTCATTACACTCGATAAAGCTTTTCTTCTCCCAAAAACTGCAAGCTGTCCGAATTCTGTGTTGCTAACGATGTGAATCAGAGGCCAGAGTTTGGCTTTCAAGAGGGATTTTATGTAAAACTGGTTCACAGCTGGTACTAAAATTGAAGAAATGGATTAAAAAAGCAGAGGGTGTGTTACCCCATTGCTTAGACCGTCTCATAATGGCAGCATCGCAGATAGTTCTTCTAGGAATCAATCTGAAACAGAAAAAAAAATCTGAAAACAGAAAAAAAAAAATCTGAAACAGATAAAAGGAAAAAGGTACCAGAACAGAACCTCAGGTGATATTCAGACCTTGAAATATAGGTCTAAATCTGTACAGTTTTGTTGATAGAGATACATCAGTGGGAACCCGATTTAGATAAATGTAAATGTTAGATTTTATCAAAGCAAACTGCACTGACTCAGAATGCTACATTATGTAAATTACTGAGTCTGTGACATTTGTCTACATCTTTCATGAAACAGAAATAGGAAAAAAATACCAAGGTCTGGAATTAACAGGCTTCATCTAGGTTGAACAGCAATTTTGGGAAATTTTAGTTGCCTTTCAGAACTCTTGGTTTTGTACTTCAGCAAAGAATAAACTGACTGCACAAGGCTGAGGGTCTGTGAGAGCCGGGCTTACCTTTGTCCTTCAGTCTGTTGAGCAAAGGCAGAAACCTTGGACGCTTTGTTCCCTCTTATTCCATATTCGAACTGTTGTGGCCTCCAGACAGCAAAAGGAGTAGCTGCTTGGGGCCAGACTCCCACTTCATTTGCACTGAAGTGAATCCAGCGTATTCTCTTTGTGTTTGGTGGAATTACTCTGAATTTTCACTGTTGCTAACCAGGTCAGAATTCAGCCCGTGGACTAAAAAATCCATTTTGTGCTCTGAATGGTTGTGTTAGGAAGATCTACCCAGCCAGCATTGTATGTAACTTGCACCAATGTTAGGTTTGTAACAAAATAGTGCTGTCAAGGTCTGCAAGGAAGATGTGAACAGTGATGTTAAGTGTTTAGCAGAAAGTGCATGGAAAACAGGAAGCTAGGTCTTACATTCTCTACTTGGGTAGATTTCCACTGAGAAAGAAATAGGTAAATGACCATGGATTGGATTAGTATTTGTATATTTCAGAAAGTGATAAAGATTGTTATAAACAAGGAAAAACGTGAATAGTGAAAACCTGTAGCTGATCCTGAACATGGAGACTTCCTTGCCCAGAAATATTGGTCACAGCGAGTCACGAAGCCCCTCTGTTCAGATAGAAGAACCACACTGGTATGACCCGGGTGGACGGGATCCTGGACTTGGTTGTGCCAGTTTAGTCCCAGTGGGTTATTTCTTAGGTTTCAGCATCCAAGAGGATTTGGCTAAGGTTTCTGAGAAAGGGTATTATCATGTAGAATTCAAATTTCTGCCATTAATAGATCCTCAATCAGTTAAAGTTTAAGGTATGGTATAAATGAGTTCATTTGAGCTTTCACTTTCTGGGGTGATAAATCTATGCTTAAAACAGCAGATGAAGAAAAAGGATATTTTTTCCTTTGTAAAATTAATCCCCCCCTTTTTTTTTTTTAGAATTATCAAAATTCAGTTTATGTTAACAGTCCTAATGCTCTTAGCATATCTTGATCAACACTCAACTCTTACTTTAATGAGTTGACTCATTCTGATTTATATCATGCACCCAGTGTATGTAGAAAACTTCAGTATATATTTTAAGATGAGATAAAACACATTTTTGTGATGTGTTAAAATATTGATCCAAATAAAATGATGAATTTTACTGGCTGTACTCCATTAGGACCAGCGATAAAGTCTTATATCTAATCATTGTAGTTATCTGTCTCATGTATTATAATGAACCAGAGCCTTGAGGTTGAAGTCTTTATTTGAGGAGGCAGTTACTTAGTGTTAAACTACTAACAGAAATTCTCTTCTCATTGTCTGCTCTCTAAACCGGGATGTCAGCAGTACAGCAGCAGTTTCCATCTGCAATCCATTCACCAAAATTTTATGTCACTTCTTTGTTCAAGTCAGTTGCAGGAAAAATAATCTGTCACATCTCCTCCCGCAAATGAACCTGGAAAAGGCGAGAAGAGCAGCAGGAGCAGAAATGCTTCCAGCTGCCCTTTCGGGAGGGATAGTAGCAGGATGCCAGGGCCGTGCATGGCGATTACGTGCCCAGACGAAGAGTCATTCCTGTCACCCGCACAGCCCCATCTGTGGCAGAAAGAAAGTGATGGAGCAGTTATGGATTGTGGATAGCCGCTCCTGCTCCCCGGGATGCCCGCAGCTCCCCATCAGCCCTTCTCGGGAGCGGCTGGTGCTGGTGCTGCAGTAGCCCCCGCTTCCGGCTCTGACGAGGGGCACCTTGGGCTGCGCTTTAAAACATCCCACAAAAGCTTCATAAAAGAAGTGACTTAAGAAAATCAGCCTCCAGAAGGAATGTTTTTGCCCCTGCATAGCAGGAGTTTTGCATGGGAGTTCACAGTCAAAGGGTTTTTTGGGGGCTGACTCTGCCCTTTTAGGAGGTTTGCTCTCCTCTCCAATTGGTAATGGTAAGAGAGGCATTTTGGAGAAAGCCAAGATAGGAGACCTCTAGCAAATAGGAGACCTGCGGGCTGCTTTGATGTGTCCCACACACCAACCAGGCAGTTTATCACCATAGGGAGCTTGTGGATCAAGCTGGCTTTATTTCCACTCTTTATTCCTTTCTACGTTTATTCATTGAGCAAGTTCATTTAAAGTTTTTCTAGCTGTAGGAATTAAAAAAAAAAAAACAACCCAGCAACCATGAACAGACCATTCCTCTAGATTCTGTTCTGGTAAAATATGAAGAATGACTCATAACGAGAAGTACTTTACCAGGTTATATCAGGTCAACACTGAGTTTGTTGTACTTTAATCAGATCCTCACAGTTGTTTGGGTCTGTCTTTATAAAGCTTATTTCACTTGTTTTTATTTACCAAACATTCAGTTTTCTCTGGCCATTGGAAACATGAACTAATCAGCAATTTCAGTGCTTGCAACTTAGCAGCTACAGCATGCAGATCACCTCTAGCCAGTGCTAAGCCGCACTCGGCGGTCAGTAGACCTCCCCGTAGACAGCTATCATATGTGCGGCCAGTGCCATTGCCTGGGGACGCATCTCTCTTTGTGCCAGGGCCAGGCCTGGTCCGACAGGACGGAAAATACCGTGTTCAAATAAGAAAGGCAAATTTGGGGGAAAAGAAGTGCTCCCAGCAGTAGTTCCAGCGGGTCAGAGAACGTAAAATGGTTGCAGTTGTTGTATGTAAGCACTTGAAGTAGCCTGGAGTTGATTATCTGCTGTGTCTGTGAGCAGAGGCTGTAAACACTTGCTGCTGCAGTAACTGAGCTGCTGTCAGCAATTAAAGCTAAGTAGTAGTTGCTGCCCTGCAGCCTGCTATTACAGACATCTCTCCCTCCCCAGACCTGAGGAACTGAGCTGCCCCTATTGTGGAAGTTGCACTGGCACAGAGGAGACAAAAAGGCATTTTCAAACCCCTGAGAATTAGGTACTGTTGCAAACTATTCTGGCATTTAGATGCCTTTGAGACCACGAGCCCTGGCGCCAACCTGCACTCTTGGGGTGGTTTAAGTCTGGGGCCGGGATGAGCGCAGGGTGTGCTGTCAGAAATCTGCAGCAGGACACCTTCTTACCATCGGTTGCATTTGGTCCTAAGTTATAGGCTGGCCTCTGAGGTTGTTTATCCAAGGAAGGATTTTCAAAAGGTTTGCATTCGTAGTCAGGGTGCTCAAAGTGTCCTGGACTCAGGTCTTGCTGCAGTCACATATGCTGTAGTCATGAAGTTTGCATTGGTGGCTCTTTGGCAGGGGACCCGGCTCTATCTCCATCAATTCCAGGAACCCACAACTAGTTCTACCTCTCCGTCTTCTCGTACACTTTCTTACAGGTTTGTGCCTGCCTGGAAGGCCGTCACGTGCGTAAGTCACATCTGTCAATCTGAAAATGTACTTGAGTCTTTGTTTTTCAAATTGGACAGAAACTTCGAGGAAGAAGTAGCAGAAGTTGTGTTTGTGCAGTTACTGTATGTGTGAGCTTTGGCTGGGTTTGGTTTTGTGGTAAGCTTCAGCATTAGGGGTCTTTTTAAAGCTCATTTAGTTCACCGATAGTTGAGAGTTTCTGCGAATCCCTGCTGAAGCCTTGATTTTTGACACAGTACTTAATCAGCATGTTACTTCTCAGTGCTACTAGCAGCAGACAAAAAGTTGAAATGATTAATCAAGTTATTTGAGCAGATTTCAACAGGATTAAGAATTAACTGGAGTTCACCAAAATTTTCCAGCTGAGATGCAGACCGGGGTTTTTCTTCTACTCAGGACAGCAAGTTAACATGTAACAACACAGTTTATCTCATATGGGCAGTCCTCGTAACTTAAGCTTAAATGGTGCATGGACAGGTACTTTCAGTGTAGAAATGGCCACAGGTTTCTGGCAGAAAAGTGTTTTTCAGGCTCAGTCCTTTAAGTACCTTGATGACTATTCATTCACAACCTTTTCAAAAGAAAGAAGCATCCACAAAGCAGTAACTGGCAATACTGGGTTTATCTCATGTGTTAAAACTCCCCTTGGACTGGGACCAAGGGTTTGCTGGCCTGATAGATGGGGTTTTACATACCCCCAGACACCAGTGAAGTTCAGCTCTGGGGCTGAACCTCCCAGCTCAGGCCCATCTCCTGGTGGAACTGAAAATACTTGCTGCTTTATGCTGGCAGCTGGAGCGTACAAAATAAATGCTTCAAAATTTAATTTGAAGCGTGGTTATGGTCAGAGAAGTGACTGTAAAAAGGCATCTCTTAATAGATCTGCTCCCTCTGTGTCCTTCAGGAATTTCTGCTCATCTTCCTGATTCAGGACAAGTAGTTACTACTGTCAGTGCTGCAAAACCAGTAACACTGGTGCAGAAAGCTGGATTCCTTCCTGCTCTGTGCATTATCAGCAAAGGTATTTGCTACTTCTAGTGCAGATTTTGAATAAATTGGATGATGGGCCACAAGGGAGAATAAAGCAGCTTGATTTTTCCAACCAAAGTGAGATTTTTGGTCTCGAAATTAGAAAAAAATTGACTGGAGAGTATTTAAACTAAGCCGATCTGACCAGAATGACTGAGGGAAAATCTGAAACCTTTCCCCGTCATTTTAACATCAGCTTTTAGAGGCCCTCTTAAATAACACAGGCAAACACTGGTTACTGGCTTGTTTTTGCAGGCGCTATGTTGCCATTTTTCCTTGACTCCTATTTCTTGCTTATTTAATGTTGCAGTGATGATTTCCAAGTTGATAAATAAATAAAATCACACGTGAGAAACACCGAGGGCTGAACAATGGAGCAGTAAGGTCATAGAAAGAACAGAGTGTGTAATTCTAAAAGATTTGTCTGTGGGATGTGCTGATGATTCTTTAAAATTACTTATTGGAAAAATTCTAGGCTGCAAAGCAGTAAATCTGATCTTTGAGTGTGGTTTTACTTTGAAAAACAACAATGTAAAAATGCCACCTTTGTGCTCGACACATCTTTTCTTTGTACATATGAATCCAGAGATGTCTTGCATTTACTGCATTGCTAAAAATAATTTTCTTCTGCTTTTTTGCTCCAGTTACCTTTGAAGAGTCTATGTAACCGCAAGTACTGTTGTTTGGACTCTGATTCACGTTTTTTTGTTTTCATTTCTGAGACAAGAGGTGAAAAATATGTAAGCACATGAAAGTGCAGATACTTGCCTTGTGGGAATTCCCAAAGCACCTAACCTGTGCGGCCCTGTTAGAGTCTTCCTCTGTATTTATGTGTTTAACTACTTTAGAAAGTCCATCCCATACCAATTGAAGAGTCATTCATGTTCAAGCACGCTTAATGATTAATCGTTTCAAAGAGAACCAGTTGGGACAAACACCCTTCTGGTCATTGACCTCCATTGCTTGAAGGGAGACATGAGAAGGAAGGATCCCAGCTCAGTTCGTGCATCCTAAGCTAAACTGTTTGCCTGTGTTAGTTGGACAGAATCTAACGTGGAAACCGCTGGTGTGCAGAAAGCATGACATATGATAGCATTTTTGCTGGGATTTTCAAAGCAAATTTGCACGCTGAATACATGCATTGTCAACTACCAGTATCTGACTTCTGAAACCTTCCCTGGAGGGGCTGGGTGGGAAGGAGGGAATGCAGCAAAACACCCTTGGAGAAATTAAATTAGTGTGTTTTTGTAGCACTGTTGCGTATCTGTTACATGTGAAATTCTAAGAGCAGAGTTATGTATTTTTGCCTTTCTCCTGGAGACTTAATGCTTTTTTGGACTTTAAAAAAAGAAAGTTTTAAACACTTCCATGTTTTGCAGAACAGCTGGAGTGATACAGAGGATACAGGAAAATAACAACCTGTCTACCCAACTTTCATGACTAATCCATTACTTTATGTTCAAAATGACAATAAAAAAATGACTTGGAAGAATAGCTTGTTGATTTCTAACTGTGTTGATGCAGCTTAGCATATAAATTTACAAAAGCAGAATAAGGCCCTCACGAAGAAGCAGCCTTATAATGATAGCAATATATCTGTGAGACAGTGGTAAATAAGAAATGCCTTCTCTAACAGAGCTAATTTTTCTTCTTCCCTAGGTGTGTATGTATTAATAAGATCCCCTCTTACTTTTTCTAGGCACCAGTTACAGATGTGCAGTTTGGCCCTATGAGACTTCATCAAGATCAGCTTCAGGTAATACAACAGTTCAAACTGAAGTCTTAATTTCTGAAACATCACAGAAGTTAGCTTAAAATTTATGACTGGAATTTTTGGATATCACTTCACATTTTTGTGAAGTGATAACATGCACCTAACAAATTTTTTTATCATGACATTCTATGGGATACCTTAAAAATCCTGCCTAACTCTTTTCTCAAAACATGTCTCAGCTCATAAAAATAGCTATCTGTAGTTCTTTCTGCTATCAGTTAGCTTGTAATCAATTTAGTGTGCACCTTTAGTGTTTTACTGGTAGTCCATTCTTAATCAAAGTCTTATCAAAATGGTACGAAGCCAAATGTCCTGTCAAGGTCTATTACACCATCATTATTACTGGCATCAACCAAACTTCCAGTATCATCACAAAACATATGAAGTGAGCTTGACAAAGTATGTTTCTTGTTATTCATTGTTGACTGGCATTAATTCATCCTCCTTTTTCTCTTTATTAATAAAGGTTGTATGTCAGCTGTCCCCTTATTTTGTCTGGGATGGGTATGAGGTTGGCAGATACATGACTCCTTTGGACTTCCTCTGAAAATTCTCCTGTATCCCAAGACATACTGAACTGTTAATAATCCAAGAGTTCCTCAGTCAGTAATTACAAAACTCTGTAATTAAAGCAATCTGGACCTGATAATTTGAAAATGTCTGTCTTCAAGAACTGCAGTACAACATCTTCCTGAGCTAGTGTGAGAACAGACAGTATTGTCATCAAACATCAGATCATAGAACAGCCTCATCCAGCTGTTTCCCAAATATAACTCAAAAGCATTCCTCGAACATTACTGCCTCCTTTATTGTTATTAATAATTGTATTGCTTTTGTCCAGTCATTGGCCACTCTGAAATTCTCCCAGTTTATCCTGGTAATATAGCTTGCAGGTATGAGGGAAGAAGTTAGACAACATCACATTTGTGCCGGAGTCAATCATACAGCTCAGATCTGCTGACTTTCTGTGCTATTGCTGAAAATCATTCTTCCACTTAAGAGTGTTATAAATTAACTTCACTAAATATAGCCCCAACTATGACATGTTTTTTCAAACAGTTTTGCAGCTTGCTATAAAAGGAATCTGAACTAAATGAGTACAAAGTCCTTCATTCTTACAAAAATATGCGCTACATGCAAATGTTAAGATTTACTGGTAGATATGCCACTAACCTGGTCCAAAGTGTAGCCAGCACTGGAAGGCCTAAAATCACCCAGAAGATAAAGGGCTGTGGGATGTGGTGTGAGTTACACATGCTCCATGTTAATGTGGTTTGATTAAATTACTAAAAGATTGGTGCCTTGGGACAATAGACCAAATGCTGGTTCAGTTATCTGTCTTTTACAAAGGGCTGCATATACTGAGCCATCCACAAAATCAACACTGACATAGATCTGTAGTTTGCCATTCCGTGTATTCTTTCAGGCAAAAGAAGTTTTGTTCTACAAAATATCCTGATGCAAAGCACAATCACATCATTGAGAGTTTTCCTTAGCAGACTTTCTCTTCTGTACCATATTCAATTCTAGAATTTGAAATACGTGTTAGAAGGAATTGGGCCTTATGATACTTTGAGTATGTAGGCATTGTATTGATTTGAAAACGGCTCAGAGAGATTAATGTTATTGGCAATAGCGCAGCAAGTTAGGACAGAGCAAATACTGGTTCATAGGTCTGACTTCCAGTTCTGGATTTCAACCACGGTGATCATCTCCTGTGACATAAATCCCATGGCAGGGTTTGCATGGGAGTCACATAGGGATGTACTCCGCATGCAGAGGTGCTGCTTATGATTTCAGCCTTGCATGAGTTCGTCTTGACCAGCCTGTCTGTAGTTCCAGAAACCCCGCGGAGTGGGCTGCATCCAGTACTTTGGGGATCTAGAAAGAGATGAAAATGAAAGTGCATTTTTCATCATGCCATTGAAGCACCTTTAAATATTAATTCACATGAGGTGAACCATGGTGGGGTTTTTTTTGGGAACAAAATAAACCCAAGAAAATGGTTGTATGTGAAACAATTTCAGTGAAGAAAAGTAGACCCGCTGTTATTTCACATACACTGTCTGAAACGTAGGCATCTGGTCTCAGCTGATTGCCTACACTCTCTTTGTAGCTAGTGATGAGAGCGCCACTTCCCAAACTTGTTCACCCTGTGTGGATGTGAACGGTTCTGGCAGACTATTTTATCCACTTGCAACACCGCTGTATACAGACAATTATAAAAGCAATAGTCTGTAGAAAGCAGTTCCGTTAAAAACAATGAATTAAGCCTTGGAAGTAGCTTTAAAAAACATGGTAAGAAGAGGCAAAAGTCACAGAATCTATTGTATATGTACAACTTGTTTGTAGTGATTCACTGTCTGTCTTTAACCCAGGTACTTTTAGTGTTTGCCAAAGAAGATAACCAGAGTAACGGGTTCTGTTGGGCATGTGAGAAAGCTGGATTTCGATGTAATATTGCCAGGACACCTGAGTCTGCGCTAGAATGTTTTCTTGATAAACACCATGACATTATCATTATTGACCATAGACATTCCAGATACTTTGATGCAGAAGCATTATGCAGGTAAGCACCATTTCAGTGTAATTAATGCTTAACTGTATAGTTAACACTTCATCAAAGATTTTTGCTTTTATATGACCCTTTTATAAAGTCTGTTGAACACTGATGGCTTTTTGGACAGGTGTCCACTGGCAGCATCAAACAACATTACCTCTTTACATCTGGGAGCTGCAGCATTTTTGGTTGTGTGCTCAGATATCTGAAGCTGCACCTGGCTTGGACCCACAGTATACAAATTTATTGCCATAGTGAACTGTTTGGCTTTTTTTCAAATACCTGGTTCCTTGTTTGCCCAGTAAATTAACTGCAAAGATCGTGTGTGCCACCAAGCTATTTAATGAATACGTTCACTTCATTTGTGTTCTGAATTTTTTGAAATGTCACTTGCTGTTGAGTAACTCCAGATGCAAATAGGCAATGTTTTGTGTGCATGTTTCCATACCTACAACATTTGAAAATCTGTTATGAAGAGCAAAGTTGCAAACTGATTCCAAAAACACTTCACAAACTGCTGTAAAGTATGAAAAAAGGGGAAAAGGATTTGCCTTTCTGAGTCTCTCCACAGAAACGTGACAGGCAGTGGTGCCTTGCTCCAGTGACTTTCCAGTGAAATACCCCTTGGGAATGTGTCTAGACTAAGTAAGAGTCTGTGGGGTGGGGGTGGTGGGGTCAGGTTGTGTTCCCTGGTGAGCGTGGTGGGTCCGGGACACTGGGACAAAGGCTCTTCTCCTCGATAAACTAAAGAAACTAGATAAGATCTTCGTCAGGCAAAGATGAGATATCAGCCCTATTCCCCTTGTCACATTTCTACTATTCTGTCCCAGAATGAAGTAAAATGCTGCTTAAATGAGTGAGGCCAAGTATTTCAAACAAGTCCATTACATGCCATTTCAGAGGGGAGAATTTTTGCCATTCCCCCACTGAGAGTATTTGAGGTTTAGATTAATCTACATTCTTTGTGTCTTCTTTTCATGGAGTCTCAGGCACTGCGAAATTTATTCTCCTTTCTCAGTGGTCCAGCAGGCTCAGGATTTGATTTTTGTGTTGCTGTTAAACCCTTTAAAAGAGACATTTTAAGAACAGTACTGTGTGAAGATTCTGTAAAGTCATGTTTTCCGTAATGTGAAATTAAAAAAAATGTTAAATGATCTTGCTTTTTATTTAAAGGTCTATCAGAACAACGAAACCCTCAGAAAATACAGTCATTATTGGTGTAGTACGAAGGTAAATGCTCATATCTTTACTTTCACATGATCAACAAAATGTAAATCTTAGCATTGGAAAAGTAAATACTACAGTAAGAAACTTGAATTAGAACTTCTACTATGCTAGTGATAATGTGTTCTACCATATAGAGTTTTCTTGACACAGAATTGGGACAGGATTTTTGACGTCTAATTTTTACTAGAGAGGTCTCACTTTGGATTTTATTGTTTTGTCTTGTTTTGTTTTTTTCCCCTCTGCTGATCACTGGAGGCTTTAGAAGTGTGTTTCAGATTACCTCTGACACGTCATGTACAGAACTGTGGAATTGCCTCACGGATCTATATTTTCATATTCATAAAAATAACACTTTGTACCTTTCTTGATTTGTTTTTCAGTCTGAATAATCTCAGAACAAACAGGAGATCTGTTGAGTTACAAAAAAAGATGTAGAACAATTTGATCAGTTTAAAGTAGCATCTGACCATAGCAATGTTAAAAATAAAATAGACTATATTATGACATCTCAGTAAAGCAGTGCATATGCTTTTTTCCTCCTCCTCCCTCTGAAAACATTACTGATACATCATAAAATAATGTAAAAGTAACAGAAATGCGATATATTTAATGTGAATTAAATAAATGGAAAATAATTTCCTCAAAGTACAATTTTTGGAATGTCCATTGCTCAGAAAACATTTATTCTGAAAACCAGTTCTGAGGTGTTGAAGTTTCCCATTAAAAATCCTGTTTTCCACCAGCATCCATAGTGAACAAAAGACCCTAATTAAACATTTCAAGGGATTCCATTGTGAATATCATCTTTAATGTTTTTATGCCAGGAAGTCTCCTGACTGTGGTAACCGTTGCTTCTGCAGTCAGAATTGTCTCTCATCGAACTAATTCAAAAGAAAAGAGGAAAAAAAGGAGTGAAAGCGCAAACTAACTCAAGAGCTTCTTCATGTACATCAGAGAGAAAGACACCTGTGGTTCTGTGGGCCAGCAGCTCCTCTCAAAAGTGAGGGGAGCCTGGAAGCTGGGCTCGCTGACTCACAATTAGGAAGTGGCTCAAAAGGGGTTTCTCCCTGCAATTCATTTTTGTCTTTTCAAAATGTTCACATTGAGTGTTGGGACAAGAGAATAGCCCCCTGCGGTGACAATACCTCAGCAGCTTGAGTTCACAAACTTTTCAGATGTGTCTAGTATCTTTGGGTATGGGAAACTTCGGAAGTGAGTTTGCCTTCCACTGGGACTGAGTCGACTGTGTCAAGTTCCCATGTGCTGAACACAAGCATTCTCGAGTCACCATTTAGGATTTCACAGACAGAGAACTTTCACACATTTCCTTTCTTGCTGCAAGAAGCATATTTGTGAAAAAGCCTGTCATTTAGCCAATAGCATATGGAGGGTCTTCTCCTTCATTTTCCTGCAGTTCAGTTCCTTGGTTTTTGGTTGGTGTGTTGTTTTTTCTTTCCCCTGCAGAATGCCTGTACTTTTTCTTTGTGCTTTTGGGAGGCAGCATTGCCAGATAGCTGGCATGAGCAGTGGGGAGATTTTTCCAACGGCTGCCTTTCTCTCTCTGCTTAATCTTGGGCAAACCTTGTACGTCAGTAGGCATCATTCTCTTCATGCATAAGAAACAAGTATACGGAAAACAAAAATAAGAGGTGCCATAAGATCCAAAATTTTACATATAAATAAAAGCTATTGTGCCATCTGCTAAACTTGACCAGCTTCTGTCAGCTCATTTACAGAAACTTCACATAATGGTCTTTCTTCCAGATTCCAGCCATACATTCACATATGTTGGAGTGTCTTTTAACAGTTACTATAGCCAAGTTTTTCAAAATGATTCAGATGTCTCATTTTAGGAGTATGTCATCCCCAAGTGACCTACTAGAAGGCACTGGGTAGGCAACAACAGAAAATCCATGCTCATTCAGGCATCTTGAGTTGCCCATCTAAGATTTGGTACACTCAGATAACAAGTAATTTCATAAAACTTTGGCCATGTAGACTTTCAAGTGCATCTTTGACTAGGGACAGCATAAACAACAAAGAACCCAGTACCGAAAAAAGAAGAAATAGTCCAACAATCTAGCTAATTAACTTGTTTTCTTGAAGCATTAGTTTTTTTGTGATTTAAGCAGTTTGTTACATGCAAAAAGGAAAATAACATTTTGGCTTATCCATGCCAAAGATGAAAGCTTATGAAAAACACGTAATACATGTTTTATTCATAGATCCTATAAGGATCTAGCCATACTAGCCTTTTGTGTGACATCTGGGGTACAGGTATGTCAATGGCTTGTGAAACTGTGTCTCAGTTGATTGCAGAAATAATCTCTGACTTTATCATCCTTTTTCAAAAGGCATGCTGATCGTGAAGAGTCATCAATATTGCCCCTGATCTCTGCTGGCTTCACAAGGGTATGTATGTTTTATACTCTACTAGGTTGCTCTGATACTCCAAAATTGTCATGCAAGAAACTGTCCAGAAGTATGGCTGCCAGTGACTGTTTGTGTCAGTAATCCAACCTGTAAATCTTGTTCATGCTGCTCATTCTCTCCCAGTTCTGAACTACCATACACCAGTAGAATGGGAATAATGCTGACTAAGTAGGTGGACATTCTCAGGAATACAAGAAGTGGTGCTGAGACTTTTCTACTTTATGTATTTATTTCAAAGTAAGTACATGATGCTCTGCTTGAAAAGTTGACATTGACAAAATTGACTAGTGACTGCAGCAGAGCCAGAGAGCAGCTTGCAATGAACAACAGAATGTGCTGTGGGAAGTCTCTTCTATCAAATGCCAATTCACATCTGTAAACAGGCTTCAGACCCTGTCAAGTGCTATTATCTATTGTTTGGAGGCACCTGAAAAGTATTACATTGAATCTGTTCCTTGGCAACTATTCCAATTAAGCAGGAAAGGTGCTTATTAGTGCGTCAGTTAAATGGATTCCTCATTGCATTAAGCTGACAATGGAACAAAAATGTGCATGATTTACAGTGTGATTCAGAGTATTTGGTTGCAGGCTCACCAGATTTTTTGCCATCCCATCACAATCCGTTTGCACCTATTTGCTTATGTGTAGTAAAGTCTTAATGCAGGAAATGCTAGAGCCTGAAAATAACTGTACTTAGATGTACAGAGTCATTCCAGTGGGCACATAAGTAATCCAACACAGGTTCCCAATTATTTATGGATCAGAGCCTTGGAGATGGGACTAATGGCAAAGCATGGAAAATTTTGTTTAGCAGCCTTGATGTGGTGGCTTCCCTTTGATAATCCGTCCTCCCTCCCAAACTATCAATGTCTGTGGGAGTTTAACAGGGACAAAGATTTAACATTCGGGCTCATACCTGGTAAATATGATATGTTTTAAAATAACATCAAAGATTCTGAGGTCATTGTTATGCAAGCCCCAGAATGATTAATTGTATCCAATGGGAGGTATGTTTGTCAAGATGTTTTGTTTTCTTCTATGCATACTATTTGGGGTGTTAGCAATTGGAAACTGATAATAATCTCAAATTTTGATGATGTGTGACACAACATAATTTTTTCAATGTTATTTTAAATAACTAGCATCAAAGCATATACCATCACTAAAAGTAGATCATTTTACATATTGATCGTGCTGACAATCACAGAGAATAAACAGATTGGTTGAACCTCGTTGCCATGAGGATCTGTCACCTTTTCAAAATGCAGCTACCTGAAGAATTTTTCTAGTCCCAAAACATAATCTTCTCATGTTACTTGTGTTAACATGTTCGTTTTTGGCATACCTACTCCTTTTTTGTTCTTTATAAAGCAAAAGAAAACAGAACTTCATACTCTTGAGTACAGAAATGTGTATTAATGAAATATTTCTAACCTTTTATTTGCAGAGATATGTAGAAAATTCTAATATAATGGCCTGTTACAATGAGTTGATTCAGCTGGAATTTGGAGAAGTGCGAGCACAATTCAAACTAAGGTAATTTTACCAAAAATGTCACCAAGAAAACAATGCTAATTCATCCACATCCTTAAAAGAGTATTTATTTTACTGTAGTGCAGTTAATTATAGAATGTCAGTTAGCTGAAGAAAATATTATAATCATTAAAGTACAATTTTATTCAGTACGGAGTTCCAACACCTTATTGTTATATACAATAAGAATTATATGGATTATTTAATCAGATGCCTTTTTTTTTTTTTGTCTCCAGGGCGTGTAATTCATTATTTACAGCATTAGAGAAAAGTCAAGAAGCCATTGAGATCACAAGTGAAGACCATGTAATACAGGTTGGTTCCAGTTATTTTTATAAGTACAGAAAATTGCTCTGTGGACTGACTATTTTATTTCATCCACGATTACAGTTACTCTTTCGTATAGTACAAGAATCTAACCTAACTTAATGGTTCTAAAAAGACGGGAGTAGTTTAGCTGTACAGTAGAATTTGCATAAATCAAGTCAGTTTTAAAGGAGATTCTTGTTTCTAAATGAGTAAGGATTTACTGTCTTGATTTTATTTTTTTGTAATGATTCCTTTATATTATGAATGAATGCAGCCACTGGCTAGTATGCCTTCTCTTCCAAAAATATTCTATGTTAATTTGGTGCTCTTGAAAAACAAATCTGATTGATGTTCTATTTCAATAAAGGTAGTATAATTATTTTTTTTCTTCCCCATGTAAATCTGATACTGTTTGATGCATGGGGATTCTTGGGCCAACTGTTTTTGAATGTAATCCTCTTTTAAAAATTTCTTTAAAAAAGGGAAAAGAAATTGTGCTTACGTTTGCAGTCCTGAAAAAGGGAGTGAGTTCCATCCCCAGCTATGAAGGCTGTGAGGAATGATTTTATTATCAGTAAAGAGCTTGAGTCTAAGCCCCTGGCAGTTATAACATGCATACAAATTGTACCTTCTTGACCCAAATCTTGACAATGGCAATTTCATTGAAGGATGTGCCTTCTTCAGCCCTTTTACCAAAATAACAGAACCCATCCTGAAGTTGTTTTAAATACGTTTTTTCCGTCCAGATTTTGTCCCTTTGCAGAGAGCCACAGAGTATGAGATGAATGAGATGGGGAAGAGTCCTGGAGCTGCAGCAGGGAGGGCTTTCTCCCAGAGAGGGGAACCTTTGGGAGCAGAGGGCATCCAGTGGCACCCTTTTCATTTCTCTCCTATTGAGAGATTGCAAGTTGTGAGCCATTCAGAAGCTGTTATTATGGGACCTGTGTCTGTAACTCAGAGAGAGGGTCATGAAGGTGTGGGCTGTGGGCTATGGGTGCCAGTCTTCAGTTGTGCTGGGCAAGGGCCACAGAATCGCAGCGAAACGCAACATTCAGTTCAGAGGGAAAGTTGCAGGGGAATAGCGATGGTTGGCCCTTACACACAGCATGATGAATTTGTCAGTAGATAAGGTAAATACTCCTATGGTATCCCACCATCTAATTTGTGAGTTTTAGGAACACTGAGGTAGGTTTGAGGTTTGTAAGTTTGAGAGCTGACATAGCTCATTCTTCAGGAATTGATGTTGTCTGTCTAAACTCTGTGGATATGTAATACTCAGCTGTTTCCATAATTTCCCTCTCTTTGCTCATGTGCACACACTCTACACAGCTCTTCTAACATGGCCATTGCTGCTTTGCTTCACAAAGGAAGAATTGTAGGCATCTCTCTCAGGAGCAGTACATACAGAGATCTGTTTCAGCCTGGGAAAGAGGTCCCTTGGTTTAGCAAATAGGAAAAAAAGGGATTCTGTTGTGCTTTAAGTATTCTGTTGAATGCTTTTTGTTTGTTTTTATTTCACAGTACGTCAATCCTGCTTTTGAAACAGTGATGGGCTATCAAATAGGTGAACTAATAGGAAAGGAATTAACAGAAGTGCCTATAAATGAAAAAAAAGCTGATTTCCTAGATACTATTAATTCCTGCATAAAGATAGGAAAGGTGAGTAATGGCATTGTACCACTTATCATTTGCTACCTTTAAAAGTTACTGTTGCCCAGGGATGACACATGATGTAACTTTAAGCTTCACAGACACAGAGCATTTGCAGCTTTCTTACTCAAAAATTGGTATATTTTACTTCCTCTCCTTGTTTAAGGGCCACTTTCTCTTTTCTTGCTTGGAAGGGATACACTTTTTATGAAAATAAGTGACTTGCTGTGTTTCTTTATAATATATGCTCTAGGTTGCAAAAGGTGTGGGAATACCAAAGAGAAATAGGATGAATCCACATGTTATCCAGTGTGATGTAAATGAGAAAAGAACCATGTTGAAGTATTTCAGCATGCAATGCGGGAGCTGATTTGCAAGTTCAGAATGTAAAAATATCAGAAGAGACATTTGCAATATCACTTGAGAGTGACAGGCAGTGTCAGCTGCCAGCTGCCGGTGCCTTTTATTCTCTAATGACATGGGACCTGTCTAATGGATTTCCATTAGAAATGTGTGTTGCACCAAGAAAGTGGATGAGGAAGTGCAGCTGGCTTCAAGGGAGGTCATTACAGAGCAACACTGCTGTGTGCCTGGTAGCTCCACCATGTCCCTGTGGGACTCTTGTGGCGGTAGCGTGAGGATCCATCTAGGAGTTTCATCTGCATTTTGGCAATGAGGCAATGTCGTTGAACATGTCGTAGTGCCTTATAGGCAGAAGAGCATGGAGATAACACAGAGATTTGGGAATTGGTGTGTTTGTAGCTGCGTCATGGCCCGTGCTCAGACCTGAGTCAGGATAGCCAGTTGGGTCATCCTGTCTGTCCGCAGGGAAGCACCACGTTATTGACACGGAGCAGGGAGATGCTAGAATGAATCAGGGCACTCCGTGTATCTAGGCAGTGATGCAAAAGCACCGGTGCAAGGCTGTGATGAGTCATACTCTGTAAATCAGGGTACTAACACGAGCGTTCATCAACAAAAGCTGCACTCTAGCTGGGTGCAGATTGCATGTGCGTTTCAACAAGCGTATGTCAGTCATTTCTGCATGTATTGGCTTTTTGGAAGAGATCCCAGCAAGAGACAATAGCTTGGATTTTGGTGCTTCACGCCTCCGTTGCCTGACCAAAATTATTTCAGTAAACGTGTGTAATACAAACCTGATGTTATGAGGGAGTATTTATTAAGTTAGATACTTCAGATACATTAGACGTGTCAGGCTTTAAATCCGCAACATCAATTCTCAAGATATGAAGTGATCAAATTTTAACATTTTAGTTTGCTGTCTTTAATAATGGAAATATATTTTACTCTATGAATGATAGAAATCTAACGCTAATCCATCACTTTCCTTGTACTTTATTCCTGCCTCTAGGACTTCCAACTGTGAGGGCTAATGAAATACTACTTACTTAAACCTGTCTGTCTGGAATAGTTTAGGTGGATATGTTCTGTTTACATGGTTTTTGTATTTCCCTTTGGAACATTTTGTAGTATGCAATCTACGTAGCCTTACATTTACATATTAATAGAAAAATGAATTGCAAATTAAATTCTTGCAGGAAGTATTTGCAAGTAGAGGTTAACTGTGCAGAGCAACCTTTGAAATACTGCAGCCCCTTGAAGGGGCTTTAGTTTGAAATCATTTGTGTCAAGATTTTCAGAGGTGCCTAACGTGTGTCTGGATCATTCTGATATGGTCTGTATGTTGTTTGCAGGCTTGTGATTTCTTTATATCCTAAATTTAAAAGACTGCTTCCCATTACAATAGGCCTATGTATTGGTTACTGTAGGTTATAGCACACAAAAAAGCCAACTGTGTACTACAGTTGTGTAGTGTGATATTCTCCTGTCAACAGGTTTGTCTTTTCTGTTTCGAACAAACGTGGTATTATAACAAAAATAATAGAAAGCAAGATTTTCTGATCTTTAGAAAAATGTAAGCTGTATAAAATCTACCTCTAGTCTTTAAATGGAATTTAGGAAGATGAACTCTTGCAGCACTTCCCCTCTTGTGCTGACAAACAGTGCTCTGAGCGAGTTCAGTATATCCAAACAAAAGTTTGTAGGCGTTATACACAAAAATTGCTAATTGCATGGTACACAGGGATTCTTGGGTCAGGATGTTGTTTCTCGTAGCAAAAAAAAATATCTCTGGAAGTTCATTTTTTGTTACTACAGCTGGCTGTAATTTGCAAGAAGTCAGTGTTACTGAAAGGCATTTTCACCCATCCATACTTGAGGAGTTAAAAAACAAGTTGTGCTTTCTTCATTCTTCTGTTGCATGATTCATATTACATCCATTAAGATGAAATGTGCAATTCTGCCTAGAATTCTTGCTGCCTCTGATCTCTGCAGTTTGACACAAAGCTCTTTTTCTTAGTTTAGCTTTTTCTGAAGCGAGGTGGATAGCTCTTGATAAATCAGACAAGACATGCGATTCCTCTCACTCCTTGGGAATTATTTGCAAGATAACTATCTTTACAGAGGGGGTGGAGAGCCATTGAGCTCTGTGATAAAGGTCTGTGGCAATTCCTTCCTAACTCCGCCTTACTTTCTGTGAGATTGTTTTCATGACATCTTGGGTTTATTTGGGTTTGCTCTGTTTTCTACAAGTCGCTTGCTGAGCTTTGCTGTCTAGTGCAAGAAGCCCCAGTCAAAAAGGAAGGCTGAACTGGGGGATTACCTACCATGCCTGTGTGCGTGCTCTGTGGGTAAATGCATGCCATGGCCGCCTCAATGAAGTCTGAAAGCTCAGCGTTGATTCACTCTACAAAGGGTGAAACCCTTTTACTTTTTACTGTGTATGGTTTTCACTCTGCATTCAATCCCAGCACGCCAGGCCGTGCAGAAGTGACTGATCCCGGTACTTGTGCGGCTGTAATGGAGACACAGCGATGAGCTCGACTGACAGCACGGCTCCTGGAGCAGCTCTCCTCCGTTGGATTGCTGACAGAGGCTCTGTGAAGGAGCATATGGTGTTCTTAAAATATGTTTAAGTAACATCCCTGGGAGAACTTTACCTACCAGCAGGAGTTTGACTTGGACCTCCTATTTCTCAGAATTCTGCTGACCTTTTCCCTCGCACATTTCCTGCCACAGCTTCACAGCTTTTAGAAATTCACAAGTTGAAAAATCAATCTGTTGACTAAGAACACATTAGTGAATAACCTGTCTTGAAAAGGATGCACTTTCAATGCGAGAATTATCCAATCCGTACCTTATGACTTCACCTCTTTGTGCATATTCCGGGTTTATTACCTGGGTCAGAGATCGATTACTCATCTCTGCCTCATCCTGCTTGTCAGGAAACTATTGATATGCATACTTTCTAATTATGAGGGCATTGAATTTTGTGATATTTGCTTTATCTTCATTTGTATTCCTTATGCAGCTCACAGGAGAAGATATTATGCTCACTTCCCAATTTGTTATGCGCAGTTCTTTTCTCCGACAGATCCTTGGAAAAGCCTTTCATATTTTTTTCCGCACAGCCTGTCACCGTGCAGCTCTCTGCAGGCTGGAGTCTTTATTTGCTGGCTCCGTCAACATAAACGCAAAACTGTTCTCTCTGTACCTGTGCTGTGGCCTGCTTGACTGCGAGATCTGTCAGTCTAACCTAAATAAATATGTATCGTGTGCCTCAGGAAGGTATTTTCACATACGTTTGTAAGATCTCATCTGAAGTCTGTTGAACTCAGCTGAAAGACAGCAATTGCCATGGGTAGTTTGTATGAAGTGAATATGCAATATGGAATCAATTATTTATTAATTGCTTGGTATTCATTAGATGCCCAGCTCAAAATGTGCACCTATTAAAAAAGACCACCAACAAGTATTTTAGGGATGGAAATGTGTAGGCGAGATTGTAAATCTTGTCAGCTGCCAGGTCACAAAAGACCAGCTCTGTTGGAGGTTACTGGCCTCTGTGCTGCTGCCAGAAACGAAAGGGGGAGACCCAGGGTTCCCAAATTTTGCTTTCCCTGAGTTTTCCTAAATAGCCCTGTGAGGGGGCAACTCTAGTCCAGGCACCACGCACAAGGGGAGACCCGGGGAGGTCCGTCATTGTTGTGGTGTATGTCTTTGCTGTGGTATTTGTAGCAGCATGGTGAGGGGATTGGGAGGGAGCAACAGGTAACGGGGCCGATGCCCCGGCGTCTGCGGGAGCGCGTTCAGCCCCGTCGGCGCGGAGCTTCTCGGCACGGCCCTGGGCTCCGCTGCAGGGAGGTGGGTTGGGACAGGGTGTTAGACCACGGTGGGGCCTTCTGGTTTTAAAATTGCTAAATAGCAAAAGTGATTGTTTTAACAGTATTTCGGACATTTGCCGAGTCTCATTGAAAGAGAAAATGAGGCTCTGCACTAGAAAGAGATGTCTCATTTCCAGAGAAAAAAAAAGACTTCTCACTGCAAAATGAAAAATTCCTTTCCGCTCTTTTTTTTCCCCTTTTGTGAATTTTAACAAAAACCAGTGATACTGGCAGTGACAATCTGATTCAAAAATTGTCTACTTAAATGTGATCCTGAAACCAGAGTGCTTTTAGAGGGGAGGTCAGCAGATGGGAAGCAGAATCCAGTAACTGTTCTACTAGGCTCTCTTTTGCTTTAAAAAAGCCAGACTAAATCTCTGCCATTTTTTTAGACTGAACTGACACTGTGGAAAACAAATGTACTAGGATATCAAAGCACTTTTAGTCACAGATATATTTAATGTTAACCAGCGATAGGACTTCCCAGCTCTGCGGGAGAGATGGTGCAGTCCAGAAGTGAAGGCGGACAGGTCGGCATAATGGTTTCTCACCAACTTTCCTGTCCTGGGAGGAGTCAGCACAGTCAGGGAGAAAGTCAGGTCAGCGCAGCCATCCCAGCCGTGCGGTGCGTGGTCCTGGGGCAGGGCAGGGGGGTGCCCCCCACTCTTAGAGCCTGCAGGCACTCCTGGAGCCTCTGGGGGACTCTTGCTCCAGGCAGGGGCTGGTCCAAGCTCTTGCTCTTGCAGGGGTCTTTGCCAGGTCTCCCTCCTGTGACCCCCAACACCATTGGGGTAGGGTGGGGAAAAGGTTCTGATTCCCACAGCACCTGAGGTTCGGCTCTTGCCATCAGGGTACTCGCAGGCTGCCCCTCTGGAAGTTCTTTGTGCATTAGCAGCACCACGGTGACCTACAGGTTAGTTACAGGGGAGAAATTTGAGGGTAAGCACAGTTTAACCAGTCCTGACTGGTTTTGTATTGTAAGACAGCTTTCAGTGAAAAAAAGGTATGAAGCTACAGCTTCTCTTCCTGTTTTATCTGAACTTCCTTCCACTTGAATTCCTTTTTCAGGAATGGCAAGGAATGTACTATGCGAAAAAGAAAAATGGAGATAACATACAACAAAATGTGAAGATACTACCTGTCGTTGGACAGGGAGGGTAAGTATGAAAGCTCAAGCCATGATTTAGGTCTGAATCAGGGTTCAGTTTAGAGTTCAGCTGCTTTCAGCAGACATTGGATTATCCTGTTACTGAGTATAAAGGAAACTTACCAAGGAAGGGAGCCTCAGACCTCTGCATTTAATTCCTTGGGGCAAAATCAACTTTACAGGTTGTGTGCAGGGAAAGTGAAATTCTCCCAATTCTCCCCAAAAAGGAGCCAAAGATACAAATGCGCTCACTTGTGACTCTTACTCTTCTAATACTCCCTGACGTGGAAGCGCACCCTTCTTTCTTTCTGTCTGTTGTGTTGAGATCACCAGGACCTACGTCCTGTTTCACTGTGCACCTCTGCCGTGTCCCTCAGTGCTCACCTACTCACGGCTGCTGCCATGAGTTGTTCTGTGATGAGGTCACTGTGTGCTTTGATCCTGGTCAAAATTTAAGCATGTCTTGATTTTTATGCAACTTGGTCCCCAAATAGAGCATTTGGAGCGCACAGGTAACCATTAGTTATGGGTACCTTTATGACGAGTTCTTCTGTACTATATTGGGAAAGAAAGTGGATCAGATTGCATGCAGTAGTAGTTTCAAAGCCCTCTAAGGCAACATGAACATTAATTATCTTCCAGACTTGGCTGAGACACTCATTTATAAAGTTGTGTCTTCATGAAGGAAAGGCCAAATGCAGCTTCTTCATGCAGTTACTTCCTAAAAACAAGTGGTTTGGGTTGATTTAATGTCTTGAAGTATTTCACGTTCTCTAGTCTCCATCAATAGAATGAAAACATATTTTTGGCTTAAGATGCCAAATTTGTAAGACCAATATGTATTACATACATTGCTACTCATGGAACAACCTAAGCCCATTTGAAGCTGGCTTAGAAAGTTCCCTGGTAATCAAGGGTGTAGTTTGCAGTTTGATTGCTCTGTCCCTAAATCCTGTACAAAGTTTTGATTGTTGGACAGCAGTGTTGCATGTTTCGCATTTATATCATACCTGAAACATCCTGCAGTCGCCCAGAAGAAGCTGGGGCTGGGGCAGAGAGAAAGAGGAGGAGACAGTCTTTGCAAAAGATGCTTCCATTTCGTATTCCCCATCATGTGCGGAACTGTGGGGTTTTTCCATTCCCAGTTGGGCCTTCCTGCCAGAACAGGATTTGTCCTATATTTGTTGCTCTTACCCATTTTGTGTATCAGCACTGACTTTGAGCTGAGGTTTGGATGGGAATTAACACACTGTTTTTTGCCTACAGAAAGATTAGACACTATGTGTCAATTAGTAGACTGTGCAATGACAACAATAAGGTAAGTGAAAATAGTGCTATGCTTGCTTTAGTTTGAGCCCTAAATATTACAAAATAATGGGAAAATTCTGACTAAGTGGATTTCTCATACTGATTTGTAGGCAGAGAAGACATGTGAACGTGTTCAGGCTGAATCTCAGACAGGTATGACACATCTCTCCTTCTGTACCTGGGGAAAGAATAAAGCCCCTTGTTAGTGATCTGACTGAAAACTGCAGTTGCACAGGACAATCTGAACAGCCTCATTTGTTTTAGAAGTGATATAAAGCAGCCCGCCCTTGAAAAGGCAGAAATAGGGCCCCAAGTTGGCATTGTGGTATTGCTGGATTCAGTGTCACATTTCAGTTGCAGGGAGCGGATCCCTGAGACAAAATTAGAAATAAGAAGGATGCTGTCTAGTCGTTGTGTTGCTGTGGCTGGTCTATAGCTAGTGGCATGTATGTTTGCGTTGCTTTTAGCTGTATTGTGGGGTATTTGCATGTGGGTGGAAATGAGGATGACCAACACTACCATTCACCCTCATCCCACGTATCAGCACTTGAATGAAGACATCCTTGGTGTCCGTGCTGCAGGTACTTGTTAATTGTAGCCTTGGCAGCACAGGTTGTGTCTGTTGGAGCCCGTGAGGGACCTAGGATACAACGGCCAGTTTGTGAGTGTGTATTCTACTTGAGTCCACCAGTTCTTTGTGGCAGTTGTTCCTTGAGTGAACCCAGGGTTGTGGCACAAGTTGTATATTCACAACTACAGTTGTGTCACTGTGTCAAGAGAGGTGCTTTTCCCTTCACACTGGTAGATCCCTTCTGCAAAAACAGTTAGGCATGTTCTGCCAGAGAGCATGGCTGGGGTCGTGACAGTGTAATTGGGCGAGAGTTTAAAAAGGAACTTTCCTTCGCTCTCATCTGCTGAAGCTTTGTGGTAAACGTCACTCAGCTGCTCTCAGGCTTTCTCTGAGTTTCAGTTATTTTAACATACATTTTAGGCACAACTCAATGTCATACAATATCATTTTCTCCACAGATATTCAGACTTGCAGACACAAAGACAGGAGGAAAGGATCACTAGATGTCAGATCCACAACATCACGAGGGAGTGATGGTATGTAAAATAAGTAGATTTTTCTGATTTCTCTATGTATTCAGAATTTGATGTGCACATACAAATATACATAAGTATGTACGTGTATACATACACATACACACACACACAAATAAAATATCAAGGCATCAATTAATGAACAACTTTACATTTGTCAAATAGTCCCATTTTCTTCTCTTGAACTACTTTGAGTCTTGTTCTTGAACCAGTGGAGAATGGAAGGCTATCGTCTACCATTCTGCATGGAAGACCTCAAGAGATTCAACACAGATACTTTCAAGTACAAATGGCAAACTCTAAACCTAACAAATTATAACTTTTTTTACTTCTTCTCTTGATAAAAATATGAAGATGATTTTCTTACTAATTTTGTTTTCATTTCACTGTGCTGTATTTTGCTCCATTAGATCACCCCAAACTTGATAGATGAGTCACATATTCAAAACTTTTGCTGATACTTAAGTGATTTTGTTAAAGCATACATCATTATAGTCTAGGCAGCATACACTACTGAAACATGGAAGTAGGTCTGTGGTAGTGAGAATACAATTATACTGCAGTATAGCAAAAATAGGATTGATTCTTGTTCTTGAGAGCTGCTCAGCACAAAGAATAACAGAGATGTGTCTGCATTTTATAGGTAGCACAACATAATTATCCAGAAAAAATCCCATCTTATCCTTTTCTCTACACAACCAAAATTGCTAACTGATATAAAGCATTTGTTTTGCAATTTCCAATGAATAATAGGCCAGAACTTCTGCTGTTTTAATTTGGCATAGCTATCTTCACTTCAGAGGAGCTTCACTGATTTACCTCAGCTTGGAAGCTGACTCATTATGACTTGTCACGTTGCATCAGGCAGCAAAAGTAGATATATCCTGTAATAACCTAAGTGCAATAGTTACCTACCTGTTCCTGCCAGTTTATACACACATGCATCTGTATAGTCTTTTAACTGGGTTTTTAATTGGATATTTTACTTAGTTAAAGTAAAAATTCAAAGCTGTGATTTTGCCAGGCTGTTATAGCTACTTATCTCTAATCAGGGATATCAGTGGTTCAGCAAGCATCTCTTTGCACCTGTGTGTCCCCAGCATAACAAGCATGTGTATGCACTCTGCAATAGATTGCCTCTGAAGGGCACAGCAGGGTAAGCAGTTCAGAACATGAATCAAGATTTCTTGGCTGGATCCTCCTGTCATGTCTTGTCACTGAAATGAGGATACAACTTCTGCTTTGTCTTCCACACAGGCAGCTCACAAAGGCGGCACTCTTCTATGGCCAGGATACATTCCATGACAATTGAAGCACCCATCACCAAGGTAATGCGCGCTGTGACGGGCTGTTGTCAGTTGTGCTGTACTCTACTGGAATATTGGGGCGCAGGAATTCCGTACAGCATCCAGACTGAGGAGCAAGGCAGTGCTGGCCTCTGGTATAACAACTTCCCCCGTTCCACCTGCCCACTGGTGGAGCTCCAAAAAGCCAGATGCTCTGAACAAAGTTCTCCCAAGCCTGCTTAGTAGAGTCCCCTCCATGTGGTCACCCATTGCGTGACCCTTTTTAAGGACTTTTGCCTATTTCCTCCTTCTTACTTACGCATTGCAAACTGCCTTCTGAAACCATTCAAGAATTTGGCAAAAATCAGCTCTTTAATAAATTGAGAGAGGCAAATGGGAGAAGGTTACATTAAATCCATTCAGAGACATTTTGAGGTTGTGCCTTGAACAGGAAAGTCATTAATAAGACTGCTGTCTTTAAGGCCACAATCTTGTTCCCAGAGTCAGTAGCAAACATCAGCGTTTTATTAACGTCCTTTTCGTTTTGATTCTCCCCCATGTGGATTAAAGTTGTAGATCTTGTTTATTTGCTATGAGTTTTCCATAGTAATTGATGAGTGTCTCTGTTCTTTCTTAAATCACTTCCAAATTCAAAACATGACTAATCCTAAACTAGGTAATAAACATCATCAATGCTGCACAAGAAAGCAGTCCCATGCCAGTTGCAGAAGCTTTAGACCGGGTTTTGGAGATTTTAAGAACCACTGAATTGTACTCTCCACAACTGGGGACAAAAGATGAGGATCCACATACAAGTGACCTCGTTGGAGGGTTAATGACGGTAAGTACATGCTGCCACAAACAGCTGTTGATTAGTGTTCCACTGCCTGATTTTCCCAGTTACTTGATCTTTATCATGTGCTTTATCTGGCATGTGCTTTACCTCTACAATGCCAAATTTTCAGGAACAACTGCACGCCTCTTTTGGTGTATTTCCCCCCCCCATTAATAATGTAGCTCTGAAAATGGGAAGAAAATTGACCAGTCCTTTTGAAGCATTAGTTTTGCTAGAAATGGAAAGGAAAACCAGTTCTTTTTTCAATGTGGCTCATTTTAGAAAGGTATAGATGGGAGAGGAAGAATAAACACAGCTAGACACTTGTATTTCTTAATTAGGATTAGCATGGCATGTTTTGGGGACTTTTCAGTGTATAGAAAGAATGCGTTTTCAAGAGAATGCAAAATATGTATTTTTGTTGCTATTTCTTGGGTTATATTTGTACCGGTAGAGACTCATAGAAAGATCAGAGTGCTTTGAGCTGAAAAAGATGAAGGTTCACGTATTAAAGCACAATCACGCCTCCACAGAACTCATAATTTAAATACATAAGGCAAGAAAAAGACTGAAGAAGGCCTGTATTATGTTGTTATGTTATGAAAGGAGGAACGGGGGCATTGGAAAAAGAAGCATTGTACCCAAAGTTGAACAAAGGGCACGTAGCCAAGCAAGAATTGAACCCAATAATAACTAGATGAACTTGGATGCACGTTACCTGTGCCTTAAGGATGTGTGTTCCCGTTAGTCTGTAGGTTGCATAGAAAAAATTACCTTAGGACAAAAATTGGCAACGTGTTGGATGCAAAACGGCTCAGAAGATATGAGCTTCTCAGAGATGTCTCTGGGCTATTATCATTTCATGCCATAACTATCAAGATGCCTTTGCAGTATCCATCAGAATGTTTAAACAGTTTCCATATATTTTTGCCTTTTAAAATACCACAGCAAATATCTAATCAGGAGAAACATACGAGAGACTTCACGAATTCCAGGAGAAGACCTGAACGGTTCACATAGGGTTGAATTTACTAGCTCAGTAGACAAAATATATTGTTACCTTAACTATAAAAATATAGGAAGAATAATTGATACATATAATCATCAGATTCTCAAAGTTAATCTTTTCTCCTGCTGAATACACGTAGTCCCTAAACTCAACTGTTTTCTCCTTTTTGTGGCTTGTTGATTCTTACATACATTTGTATTCTGACTGTGTTCAGTCCATGGTCCCGGAACACGTAGGTAACAGTATTGCAAAACACAAAGTCCTTACTAAAAATAAAACTAAAGGCTATTTTATGGAGCAATATAAAAGCTGAGAAAGTCCATTTCAGAGCATGAGGGTATATGATATATTATGAGTTTTAAAATTATCTGAGAGAAGCATTTTTCCAGCAAAGGGTCTGTTGAAAATAGAACCATATTATTCCATTTCATGTTCAGAAGTTCTGTCTGAGTAGGGGAACAAGTAGCAGATTATTGGATTTGAACTCTCAAGCACAATTTATGATGGGAAGGGCATTTGGAGTTCAAAGATGGATTTGCCAGATACAATTATACCTGCTATTTCAACTCTTAAAAAACTAATCTTTGATTCTAAATGATACACAGCATCTGGTGTCCTAAATATTTGTGTCATAACAGTGCTATTGAAGAGTCTCTGAGCCAGTTATAGGAGTTGTACTCCCTTTCCTTTTAAATCACAAAACTCCAGACTAATTTACCTACAAATGTGAAAATAAAAATGAGATGTAACAATTCTTTGAAGTGCAGATGTTGCGTGTTCAGATATAGCATCCACGTTTACTTCTGCTATACTTTGGGTGCATAACATTGTTAGTAAGGTGCATTCAGAAAGATTTCCTTTTTTTTTAATAACTGTTGTTTTACGTCATGGGCTAAACGTTAGCGCGCAGTAACTAACAGCTGTATGGATCAAAAGAGCAAGCATGATTTGGGGCACAGCATTTAGAATTATGAGCGGAAAAGTAAATATTAAATATATAATTCTGATAGTTTTAATCTGTCATCTCAGTTTGCACATCTAGGCATCATGCCAGAATTAAGCCTAGGAGGCACTGAGTTGGAGAATAAACAAGCATACGTTCTTCTTGATAGAAGGGAAGCCTCAGAGTAATTTGTTGCTCTGCAATCCCAGCAACAAATCACGAGATTCTTATGCTGCTGAGGTGACCTGATCTGCCAATACCAGGGGGGGCCAGAGCAGAAGCATGTCTCCATCCATCCCCTCCCACCACCCACCTTTGCTTGTTGGTGGGAAGTACGTGGACATACCGCGTCTGCTTTGCGGCACAGATCCAGAACCTGTGTCTGTGTTGTCCAGACAGGTGGGTGTGAGGCTGTAATTCCAGACCTCCATCTGCACCTGAGAAATTTGAGTTTGTACCTATCTGAATTCATATTGTATCCCATATCTTGCAGTTTCTCATCCATTATGAACTATATGTAAACCAAGCTAATCTTAACAGTACACACAAATAAGGGAGAGGCAGCGTTGATGACTGTGACAGGTTGCAGTCAGGCTTCTCTAAAGTCATTGTGCGACTATTTGGTGTCATCATCTTCCAGACTGTTTGTACAATACCCTGCATTTAACTCTCAACTTTTATTGAACAGGATGGTTTACGAAGATTATCAGGGAACGAATACATATTGTCAGCAAAACGTAAGTTTTACTTTGGCGGTTACTGAGATATTGAAACATGTTAAGAAACTTAAGAAACAGAGGAAATGTGATCGGATGTTCTTTTTTATAAGCATTGTTTGATTTTGGTTTGTTGTTATTTATAAGTATTGTTCTGCAACATTACTGAGCTTCATGGAAATGAGAGTTACTAGGCATTACTACAGAAAAGAAAACATGTACATTGAGTAAAAGTGTATCTCAGGGTTATTAATAGTGATCTGCAAATATATTCCTCAACAGAAACTCATCAGGTCGCTGGCAGTTTGATCTCTCCGATCTCCCTCAATGACATACCCCCACGGATAACACAGGCAATGGAAAATGAAGAACACTGGGATTTTGATATCTTTGAACTTGAGGCTGCCACCCATAAAAGGTCAGTAAACTCAAGAGTTCCTAAACTGAAGTTGCTGAAAACTGACTTAAATGTCATCCTGTAGTCTGCTTTTTAATTTCTCTACCTGTGCTTTTAAAATGGAATTACTTTTATTTTCAAAGTGAAATGTTTGAAATTTTCTCATTGTCATTTCTAGTTGTGTATGAGCCCATTAAATATCTTCTGTTTCATCACACACTATTTCCTGCAGATTCCCAGTGGATGTAAGTGAAGATTATATATCTTTGATATGGTATAATAACAAAACGCCATCATTTTAAAAGCCTTCCTTTTCTGATCTCAATAATAGAAAAGTTCTACACATCAAATTGTTGTTCTGTGGGGATTCAAATTCAAATTGTGGCCAACTACACACAGAGTCAACATGCTGGTCTTAATTTGATCAGTTGATACAGATCATGTTTTATTTTCTCTCCATGTAGCTGGGTAATTTTTATTCCTAACAGTTCAAATACAGCTTTTCAGCTGAATTCCCATTGCTTTCTCTGGGATTAGAGGAAGGTCTTTATTCTAAGATCTTGGCAGGCTACATTTTACGTATAAGATTAACTGAAGAATATTTACTGTTAAAAAGTAGGGCATACCAATTTCCATCACAGAAGTTTTCAAAAGCAGTTCTGATAGACTGTACTTCATTAGTAGCAAATGCTCCAAGAAAGACTGTAAATTGATCTTTCTGTTTAAAATCTTGTTTTTATTTGCTGATGCCAGTCAAAAGCTCTCCTTTGGGTCTAGTTTCATGTATCGTGCTTTGTCTTAGCTTAAAGCTTCTATGAGACACTAATTTGGAGGCTAGATCGTGCAATGAATTGACTATCTTAAGCCCTCGTCAAGATCCCAGATATGTAAGAGCTTTGAAAGGTACTCAAAAACAATGTCTAAGAAAGATATCAGGCACTTAGTTAACATATATGCACTTCATTTTCAGACCATGGCTTTATGAGCTAAATAAACAGTGGGAAAAAAATCAGTTTTTTATTCTTCTTTGAAGTGATTTTATTGTAAGTGAAGACATTTGCATCCAGTTACTTTCGGGTTTTTTTGCTTTGCTTCATTTCCATTTCTAATGAAATGCTATAGATACAGTAATTTTAAAAGGTCAAAATGTAGTCAGTCTGTGTGATTTACAACATTTAATACACACATTGCAGTAACTTAAGAATTAATTATCCCAGCCAACATGCATGAGATCACCAGATAGCCAACATGCATGAGTTCACCAGATTCGTTTCTCTGTTCTTACTGATTTGGAGAGACCACAGAGCGACAAAGGAGGTATTTTGTTGCCCGTCCGCTTATTGAAGGTATTATAATTATGATTGCTTTCTGCTGTGTTTAAATAAAGGCAATTCGTTTATTAAGAGAATTAAACTGACCTTCAATGAATCACAGCTCTGAATATGTTATTAGTATTGTCTTCAAGTCCAAGCAGACACACAGTAGTAAAGCCAAGGTAATTCATTAAATCTAAGCTTTAGTGCATTACAGTTCCCTGACACAGAAACCTGGAGAGACCTTTGCCCGACAGTGCTACCTGGAGGGGATTTAACTTGAGTATATTATGATTCTCATACATGACACAGTATTGTTGAGGTTTTTTGCCAGAAGTTGTACATCCAGCTCTAAATGACCTTAGCAGCTCTAAATGACCTCAGCTCACCCATCAGGTGCAGCTAGAAATGAGAGTGCTTGGTGCATCTGGAATTAAGCAGCAAAGTGAGATGCCAAAATAAGGATTTAAGATCTATTTTTAAGAATCCACATTTGAAAATATTTACCACTATACCTCTTCTTCTTAAGCAAAAAATACATCGGACAAGAAAACAGAGGTATTAACTGGATTCGAAAAAAGGCTAGTGGACTAAAACTTTTTTTTTTTTTTTCATTTGGTCTATTAAACATATTGCACTTTCACAGCTTTCAGATTAGAAATACTCTGTACTGCTGTTCTGATCTTCATTCAGCTGTCTGTCATCTGGGTTTAAATTGTGCGGTTTGACCTGGGAGAAGCAAGAGTACTGGAATACAGTGATACTGGCTATTTTTGGAGACAGGTCTCCAACTGGGTTAGCCTGAAAGTTCATCTGGCCCTTATGGTCTTCTAGAAATGGCGTACTCTGGCCCGGTCCTTTGCTTCCAGAATACCTCCATCTCTCATCTCTATTGCACGCAAAGTCAGTGAGCAATGGAACTGCAGCAGCAGTATAGAGCCTTTTCAATATTCCTGGAAGTGTCAGGAACTGGTGTGATTCCGAGCGTGTGCATGTGGTGGGTAGGCAGAACATTTCTGCAGGTCTGGACTGTACTTCTGTTACAAGTCCTTTATACCTAATCTGACATGCCATTGGTTAAAAGTGCTGTATAGATTCACATTATTTATGCTATGTAATAGTCTTTCGACCTCATTTGTTTTAAAACTTTGTGTTTGTTTTTCTCCACAGGCCTTTGGTTTATCTGGGTCTCAAAATATTTGCTCGCTTTGGAATCTGTGAATTCTTAAACTGTTCAGAATCAACTCTGAGGTCATGGTTACAAGTCATTGAAGCTAACTACCACTCCTCCAACTCCTACCATAACTCTACTCATTCAGCAGATGTGCTACATGCCACTGCTTATTTCTTGTCTAAAGAAAGAGTAAAGGTGAGTCCACGTTTATAAGAAAGTGTAGGTGGGAAGTACAGGTGTGATCAAAGGAAGATCTCTCAAAAAAAGCTGTCGAGAGCCAAATGTCTGCCTAGTGCCAACCAGTTTAGTAACTCTGAGGTCAAAGAACTTGTCTGCTTTACATGAGTTCCAGGAGCTCTCTTATAGCATATAGGAAGGAGGGATACTAATATTACGGGAATTGAGCTATTCTTGAGGGGAGAATAAGAAAACCTCCTTTTAAAACAAAACTTCTTCATATAGTTAAACTTTCTCAGATAGGTGAGCTAACGGCACAATTATTTTTGTGATGGTACATGCCAAATAGAGATTTAATGTAATAAATCACCATCTCTTATGCCTTGTGACAGTAATTTTGCAGAAGACTCCCAGGACAATATAGGCCATAAAATAGGTTCAGTGCTTCCAAAGCTCTATCACCCACTGGACGAGAAGCCCTGAGGCTTAGAGAGAGTGCATTGGAGGGAGAGCATTGAAAAAGATTACTTGTCAAAGTTCCTTGTACCATAACACCCGCTGGCGTATTAGAGCCACTGACAACCAGAATAAATCGGAGCAACCTTTGTTCTCACATGCCTAGAGGGGAGACTGGAGAAGGGGAATTAAAACAGTGCTTACACGTGTATGCAGTGGAGCGGCAGTACATATTTCTGAGTTGCATTTTTGGATAGAAAATTGAATTGGCCTGCCTAAGGATAGTGCTAGTGATGGGCACCTGGCTGAGACATTTGTGACTGTAAACAAGCTTCTGACAGCTCATTAAAACTGCAGTAAGTCCCTTAACCTGGAGCTGCAGCTCATTAGTGTGCTCTCCAGAGGCTGACTTACAAATACTGTGTGCCAAGTGGAAACAGAACTTTGCTGGATATTTTCAGCCCCTGATTTGCCAGAGGTTTAGCTGGTCTTCCCAAGAATATCTATGAAAAACAGACAAGATCTGGACTCATTTCAATGCCACAGAAGCATGATTGCCGCCTCCTTTTCCAGAATGTTATTTCCATTCCTCTGTACACATAGAAAGAGAAAAAAAATGTTGCAGCAGCAGAAGGAGCAGAATCAAAGTTCAAAATTCTCTCTTTATCTTTTCAAAGTTACAGCCCAGCTGCTTTTGTGTTGTCCAGAGTTCAACTTAATCTAAAAACAGAGGGACAGATTCTGCCACTCAGATTCACACTGGGAAGATTTTTTTCAGTAAATTGAACTTGGTGCTTGCCTGGGAAAATTTTCTGGCTCCCATTCTGAAGCAGTGTTCTCAGAATCATTTCCACTTCTGTGTCACAGGAGTTAAGATGGCGAAGTTAGAATCCTTGACCTGAAGTCAGGGGTAAAGGTGCTGTAAATGCCTGTGAAGTTCGTTATGTCAGCCTCAGGAAATAAGCGTGAGATACACTGCTGTGGTCTTACAGGTCAAGTATTCTCCGGTTTCTGGCCACTTCCCACCTGCACAGGTCTTTCTCAGCCAGACTGAGCACCGGTCAGTGCGTCCCTCTGAGGAGAGCTTGTTCTAAAAATCTCTCTCTCCTAACTTCATACCTCAAAAATAGAATCCCATGAGCAGCAGCTGAAAGAAAGAAGGAAGAAGCTAACACACAGCAGGTAGTATTTCAGACAATGCTAACTATGAACCTAGAGTAGAAAAATTCTGTGCCTTTTCTTGTTGTCCACAAGACCTTCTTGACAGTCCTCAATGAATAACATCCTAGCTCCATCAAAGTTAAGTCACTGCATTAATTTCAGGAGGTGTAAAGTAGGGTAGGGATTGTCTTCATCTGCCAAGTCTAACCATTCTGAATGGTACTGTCAAAGCCAGTAGAGATTTTGGACCTTGAATTCAAGCTAATTGGAATGCAAATTATCTCTCCTGCTCTCAGATTCAACTGGGAACGTTTCTGCTCTTGTCTCTTTCATTTTATTAAAATTTTTAACATAATTGTTTGTATCTGTGGTCCTTCACAAAAAGCCCAGCATAAACACAGCATAAAGGCTAGTTTCCAAATATATACAATGTATTTCTGAGATGCTTGATTCTTTTTCTCCTTTATGCTATTAATACAGTATTAAAACCTTAAAACACAAATAGTTTTGTATTTCTTTATAGAGTAGATATAATTAGACGTAAAGCAATGACTAATATAAGTAGACATAAAGCATGGAATGCAGCATGCTAAGAGAATCAGAATCTGATACAGAAAGTGTAGAACAGAGTGTCATGTAATTTTTCCATGGATGTAAACCATCAAGTATTCTGCATAGAACTCACATTAGCTGTAGCCCTAGGACACTGTTAATATGGAAATAAATATATGGGAAACATTCCTTACAAATTGTAAACTTAGCCAGCATGTAAGTGGAATGTGATGAGGACACATTAAGTTTCCAAAAGAAATGAAGAGGTCTGGTGGAAATAGAATAATTTTTAGCAGTATTGGTCTTTTTTCCAAGCCAAATACCCTACCTGCAAGTGAAGGTGGTTTCTGTGTTGTTAGAAAACACAAACTAATTTATTACTTCGCATTTGTTTAATTTGATGTGTTTTGTCAAAGGTGTGTCTAAAGCAAAATTCAAGAGTCATAAAGTGGCTAAAAAAGTCATGCAGTGTTCATTGAAGCTTATAATGAATTTTCCATTGCTCTGTCTAGAACATCTGACCCTTACTGATCTGCAGAGTTCTGGCTTTTATCCCTCAGCAACTTGGCTTAATCTTATGGATAGAGTAGGGTTTCTAATGAGTCTGCCAGGAAAACTAAGCATCCTTCTATTTTCAGCAAACTTTGGATCCAATTGATGAGGTTGCCGCACTCATTGCTGCCACAGTCCATGACGTGGATCACCCAGGAAGAACAAATTCTTTCCTGTGCAATGCTGGCAGTGAGCTAGCGATTCTCTACAATGACACGGCAGTGCTGGAGAGCCATCATGCTGCCCTGGCTTTCCAGCTCACCACCCGGGATGACAAATGCAATATATTTAAAAACATGGAGAGGTAAGCTTAAAACCCAGAGTCCTTGTCTGCCCACTGACATCTCTCACATTCTTCTGTGTAACGTAGGATAATGCAAACAAGCATCCTAGAGGAAGGCAGTGCCTTGTGGATAACTGTCTGTAGCCCTTGTGGAAGTTTGCTTCTAAAACAGTAGAGTGCTTCTGCCTGTCCTGCATAGACTTAGGACTAATCCCATGGTTTCAGTTCCTCCTGTAGATAAAAAGGCAGATCCTATCTAAGGAACTTAGTGTAAATCCTAGTGTTAGCAAGTCTAAAAGAATAATTTTATATCATCGGACGTAGAGGACAAGCTATGGCTGAGTGGGTAGATGTTTGCTGGGTAAAACAAGGATAGAAAGAGTCACAGAGCATCAGTCAAAAATTAAACGCCCTGTTGCGATGGGAAGGATAGTGAAGGAACTGTTGTTCTTACAGCCCTAGAAAGGCATTTAGGGTAGGGATGTGACCATTGCCTGAGCCCTCTCAAGATACAGCAGAGAAGTATTGCTGAAAACTTGGCTGGAGTATGAGCCACAGCTGAGTGTATGAGCTAAAAGCCTTGGGAACCCGGTGGTGTGGCATGTTTTGGCAGCCCTCCTGAGTAGCTGGTGCCTCAGCTTCTGACCAGCTCTTGCACTGGTTCTCCTAGAGATCCAGTCATGCCTCTAGCACATACGTCTCTGCACACCAAAGGGTACTTCATCCAGCATAGAGGCAGCTGTCCAAGCCTTTATTACTGTTCTTTCTTCCCCCAGCACCTCTCTCCAACGGCAATGGTCTGTAGCATTTTTGTTAGACGTTTTTTAGCAAACAGCCCTTTGTGAACTAGCCAACATTCTTAATTGTTTCCTTCTTTAAACAGGAATGAGTATCGGACCCTTCGCCAAGCCATTATTGACATGGTCTTAGCAACAGAAATGACAAAGCACTTTGAGCATGTCAACAAGTTTGTCAACAGCATTAATAAACCCTTGGCAGCGCTAGAAGAAAATGGGGTAAGCAACACTGCAAGTCCTCCTTAAAATGACTGGGCAGGGACTGGGAAGCCTTGGCAGTAGGAAATCCCCACGTGGTGTTCTGAGAAAGTTCATCAGAAATGTGGAGAAAGAGAGACTAGAAATGTGTCTTTCACTTCTGGGTTTGAATGCCCTTCTGCATAACATGGTCGTCACACATTTTGAGGATGAGTGGAACTCACTTGGATCCTATTAATATTGCAGTGCTATGATGTTTTGCTTGGGACCAGAAGCTCGAGTTGTATATTTTCCTGTTAAAAATGCCATTTTGATGAACCCAGTTGCTCCCATGGAGAGAGCGCTAGCGGCAAGACCTGGCATTTTTGTTGGCAATTTCTGCAAAGGGGCCAAGATTTGCCTCAGAACAGAAGCTGAATTACTCCCTCACCCACAGTGGGAACCGCTGGTGGTGTAGCATAAGGGCAGGTATATCGACTGCCATATGGCGCATTCTCTGGAAATGAGGGCCTTCAGCGCTGCCTGGCAGCACTCACGGGTTTTCTGTCTACACTCTTTTTTAATCTTTAAAATAGATGATGGTGGCATTATGTATCATATAGACATAATCAATAGCCATCTGGAACCCCATGGACACAATGAAATTGCCTGTTAAGAACTCATTCTGAAAAACCACACCAGTTTCAGTAACAGCTTCAGCCAGCAGTTTTGTTGCCAGTAAGAGCAGTGTATAATTTTGTTGGAATGGTTTTTGCAAAGAGAAAATTTTCAGAAACAGTTATAATAAAGTTTGCATTGGTGGCAACGTCCTGCAGGAGCTGTAATGGTTTTCTGTGTTTTCTTACCATGTTTTTTAGAAAGCCACAGTTATGACTGTTGTGTGTAATGGGGCGGGGGGGGTGGGGGAAGTCTTTTTATTATCTGAAGGTGGGAGAGGAACAGGTCTTGTTCCTTCACCCGTCAGAAGCAGACTGGAGCTTAATTGGAGGAGAGTACCTTTGTCCACAGGAGTATATGCTAGAATTAGCTTTGTTCTTGGCACCCAGTGATGCTAATGAGAACTATGTGAATATGAAGCCAAAGTCCCAGTAGGATACTGGTTTTACTGACTAAACTAGGAGAAAGGCTGTTAAGTCTGTGGCTATGAAACGTTTTTCCCAGACGGCCTCACGGTGCAGAATGTGGCTTAAAGTCACAGACAGACTAATACTGCTGATTTTTGTGGGTGATGTATTGGATCTTGTGTAATCATGAAGTTCACTGCCCAGGACATATCTACACTTTTGTTACAAGTGCCTGTTCACTGCTACCAGAACTAGTTTGTGCACACATTTGTCCTTAGATTGACCATTTAATAGCTAAGCCGTAACAAAGGCTTAGCACAGTTGGTCTCCTACCTATTACAAATGAAGGATGGTGAAAAAACAGGCTTAAATTGTAAAGTTGTTGTCAAAGGTTACCAAATGACAGGAGTATCGCCATCTTTTCAACCTAATGACTCCATTTATATGCACGTATTATGATGCAGTCAGCCTTAATTGTAGCATGAGATTCTGCGTTTCACTGACTCTGCTCTGACTTCAAAGCCCCTTCACTGCCCACTGTCTTGTCGTGCTGTTTTCACTTCTCGCCCACCGTTGCGCTCCTTGGCTTCTCACTAGCTCTGCCTCTCTTCCATTTCCATTTTCCAGCACTAGCTTCCTCACTCCACAAGTCCCTCCTTTTTCAGCCTTCCTCCTCTCTTCCAGTTCTCTTTGCTTGCCGGTTTCCTCTCTCCTTCACAGTTCGCAGGACTTTTGTGCCGCTCTCCTCCTTCTCTTCACCTTTTTTGAATTCGAATCAGGCAACAACCTCCTTTTCCCTGCTGCTGTTTTTCTGCAGGTGATTTTTACTGCAAGTACAGGAGAGACAGGCTCCCTGTTCTTAGCTACAAAACCGGGGCCTGGACAGTGCCTGGTCCAGCACAGCCAAGAGCTACAGTTGCAGGGAGAGTCCTGTTCAGACCCAGGCTCCAGCAATCCCTACTGAGTCTACACAAACCACAACTTTTTTCTCCGAAGTTTGTAACTTGTTCAGCAGATATTCACAGGGGTGGTGACTGGTTTACCCCTGAACTGTCCCTCCAGCTACATTCCAGGTCCTCACTCATAAAGATGTGAGGGTATTAAAAAAAAGAGAAAAACAGCAATAATTTTTAACATCAGCACAAAAGGCTTATTTCCCCCAACCTTGTATGTAGAAGCCACCAAAACATTTTTAACTGCAGTTTTCAGGGGGAAAAAAATCTTTGCCTGAGGTGGACACCTGGTGGGGAAACTTCAACCAAACAATTTAAATTGGCAGTTATGAACAGTATTAAACAAAATATTTTAATGTGAAGTGTCAGCCTGCAGGCTAGCCTACAACCTTAGCTGTAGATGATCAAGCTGTTTCATTGCAGACCTTTTTTTTTTCTTTTTATACATATATATGTATTAATTTATGATTGTGGAATCTAGGGCACCTGGTCCTGCTGGAGGGCTTGTACTGGCCCAGCTCGGTGCGCAGAGCCCCTCCTCACAGCTCCAAGAACTGGGATGCAGCAGTTTTTTGAGCAGCATCATCCATCCAAAGAGCCAAACTCCTCTTCTTGCCTGTTATGGAGAGCTGAATAGCTGCTGCTGCTGAAGAATGGGGCTTGGACCTGTACAGTCAGACAGTAAAACCAAATACAGTGACATATAGAAATCAAACAAAAGTTTAATTCTGCCCTTGAGCCCCCAGGGCTGCAGGGAAATAATCTCTCCCACAAGGCATTTGTGATTCACAGCAAATTCTGCCCAAGGATGGGAAGAAAGACAAAGACTGTATAATTTTTATTGAAAACAAGAAGGAAAATGTTTCCCTTCTTTTGGTTGGGAGATTCTCGGTTCAGCAGGTTCCTATTAAAAGGCCTGTAATGTGTGAGTGGGTAAACCCAATCGTTTGCTGTGCTTGTTACTAGCAGAACAACACTGGCAGATCCTCTTTCAAGTCTGGTTGTGTATCTGGTTGCAGCGGCAGCGTGTGTTTCCTGGCCTGGTTTCCAGGCATGGCAGTGACTCAGTGTAGTGTTTGCAGGCTGAGCTGCCAACCGTGTGTTCCAAATGGGACAGTTCCACTTATTTTTTTTATTTATTATTTTTATACATACTTGTTCAAAGAGCCATGCTGAGAAGCTGCTCTGTTTGTTTCCTTTCTTCTTTTGTTTCATAAACTGAAAAAAATCCTTTCCAGCTCCAGCATCCTTTATCCTCCCATTTCCCTTCATGATGTCACCTAAGCCTACGACAGGAAGCCAACATCTGACATGCAGAGACACCTCTGCACTCTGAGCAGGATGCTGGGACTAAGCACAGTTAGCACATTCTATTCCCAAGACGTCCGCATCCAGCAAGTAGGACCGTGCCCTTGGTTTGAACAGATCACAGAAGCGAACATCCTTTCTTGATTCCTGGTGGCTTACCTACTAGGGTATTCTCTACTATCCTTAACTGAATGATCTCTAATAATTTTCCATGCTTAATTTTTACACACTGCTCATGTTTCTGAAGCTTCCATCGCTTTACTTTGGCATTCTCTTAGGTAATTTTGCCATGAATTTGGAGATGTATGCACCTCGCTTTTGTTTCCACTGTATTTTGCCTTCCACATATCTAAAAATGAGGGAAAAGAATTGGTTTGGGAGTCTCATTTTGGTAGAAACTGTGGAGCTTGTGTTTCTGAGCCAGTATACTACCAAATAATTTTTTATTATTGTCAATTTCTTCCTTCAGGAAGAACTTTCTTCCCCACAATAACTTCCTTCTGAAAAATACGTCCTAATAAAAGATCAGAATGTTTCTGCTGCTTTGTATCTCCCTCTTCGTACTGCAGGAACTGGTGGCCCATTATTATTATTATCATTATTATTACTGTTACTTCTTCACCGCTTTGACTATAGACCAAGACCTTGTTAGGTGCCAGAGAGGTCTAGTATATTCCTTGCTTCAAAGAGTTTCTATTCTGAGTAGAGGGTGTTGTAAATTTCTGTACCTACCCATGCCTAAAGAGTCAAGCAATAATGTGGTACTTACGGGTAATTTTTTTTAAGAGATTTTAATCCTGAATCTCTGTCCTTTGGAAACTTACTTCATCAGAGCTCCACAGAAAATAGTTCCTAATCTGGATCATCGGAGTCTTTACTCATATTAGCTGTATACTGGCTCCAAATATAGAGTACCGTTGACGTGCTTATATGTGCAGCCTGGGAACCAAATATAAGCCGTGTGTGGGCTGCAAACTTTCCTAGACTTGCAGAGGAAAGATGAGGCTGTTCAGAAGCATGTTTCTAATATATCGCTTTAATACTGATAAACTCTCAGAAAGCAAAATTCCCAGTCAGGTCAGAGACTGATGGACTAACAGGGCTCCAGTGGAGGGGAGTGAGGAGCAAGCCTGGGAGGCAGTGTGGGATCTGACTCTCCTAACAGCAGCAGTGCTGTCAGAATGATTGATGCTCACGCTGATGAGGTTTGCGTGCAGAGGATGACCGTGCATCTCGGGTCAGTCCTTTTTTTTTAAAACCAGCTATTCCACTCTTCATGTGCAAATCCATTAATCCTTGGATTTCAGCAGAGAATTACATTTTTCTGCCTACACAGTGCGCACCACTATGTGTGTAGTGATAAATGGATCCTCACCAACTTTTAAGGAGGCAGATAAGGCATAGAGGGATTAGATGACTTGCCCAAAGATGCCCAAGAGATCTGTGACGATGACAGTAACTGAATCCAGAAACTGGAGTTCAGTGCTAGTTCAGAGCTGTGGCTAACATTCATAATTCCCCTATAAATCCAGCTGGACATCAAATATGGTAGCCAGTAGCAGGACTGATCCCTGTAGGATCTGCTGAAAGCATTCCCAAGGCATAAAGCTTTTGGGTAAGTGTTCAGAGACATTGCTAATGGATTGTTTTTCATCCTTAAATGTTACAGAATAATGGTGATGGAGATTCAATCAAAACTGTTCTCACGTCTCCTGAAAACCGTATCCTTATCAAACGCATGTTGATAAAGTGTGCTGACATTTCCAATCCATGCCGACCCATAGAGCAGTGTATAGAGTGGGCTGGACGCATCTCTGAGGAGTACTTTGCACAGGTAAGGCAGCTAAAACGCGCTGCTGAAATTCCAGGTGAGCATCTCTCTCAAAGGGAGGAGAAGTGTGCATACGCTGCCAGTGTCCCAGAACATCCAAGGCTGCATTACGTATTGTGAAAAATAACAACTTTTTTATTTTAAATGATGGGATGTTACTCATGCCAGTACAAGGCTAGATGCCTTCAGACTAACAAATGTTGACAACTTCTACAGTGCGGTTTTTGGAAAAATTAAGCTGTCAAGTTGTTCAGTTTGGAGCCGGGCTTTTTGAGTTTTGCCTGCAAACGCCTTCCCATCACAAGAGGCAGAGGAAGGGTGCCTTCTGTGTACCCACGTGCTGGCTACGCCTCAGGAATAGGACCATCAGGTCCTAGTGTTAGCATGGGAACAGCACTCACTCCAAGAAATGCTGTAAGAGCTTGGCACGCTGTGCTGAAGAAAGGTTTTAGGCAGGCGGGGAAAAGGAGAGGGCAGGGTCATTATTACTGATGGTAGACCAAATACTACAACTGGAACTTGGTACCTCAAGGCGGGGAAAAGAGGATAAAAAAGGTATTTTGCCATCTCCGAGTTGTACAGAATGTCGCTTCATCAGAGATTGAGAATGGTTGAGCATCTTTTAGCTCCGAAGCATTCATAACTTTATCAGTAATGTGTGAAGTTACTTAGGGCCAGCTTTGTGTGCAGATGCAGAAGGTAAATGTATCACTTTGTGGGAAACACTGGAAGGCATTATTCATCTGCTGTTTGGCTGAAACTTAGACAACTAGGTGCTTAAGATGAAATCGCTGCTTCTTCAGATTTATTCACATTCCTCTGTTTATTTAGCCATTGCATGCTGTAGTCAGTGCCAAACAATCTGCTACTAAAAGCAGTCCATTAACAGAATGTGTCTTAGATGAATAATCACAAGAGTGTTTTTTGCAGACTGATGAAGAAAAGAGGCAAGGTTTACCTGTTGTGATGCCCGTTTTTGACAGAAATACTTGCAGCATCCCCAAATCCCAAATATCATTCATCGATTACTTCATCACTGATATGTTTGATGCGTGGGATGGTAAGCAAAACTCTGCTATGTTTCTTGACAGTAAGAATTTTGTGAACATTTGAAACTGCTGTGATATAAAATGGCTTTTTTATGGCTCCTAAAGAAAGGGTGGGAAAAGGGAAGATTTCTGCAGTTCAAGTAAGCTTAATAACTTCATTATTGCTCAGAAGTATTTTGACAGTACTACAAGCTATTCTCATGGTTTCCCTTTAATATATTAGATTCAGACAATGTTTAGCTTTCTTCATTTTAAACTTGTTTCTCTGTAAATGGAGAACAGAACATATTCTCCTTGATAGCACTTTGGGCACAGTCATTTTGTCCATGTTAATATCAGTTATTCTTCAAGACAAATTTCTACAGTCGGGGAGCGGCTGTTTCTGTCCAAGTGCTGCCTCCGTGGTAAAAGTGGCCAGAAATTTGACTCTCCTGAATGCCAGATCATGACATGTGACTGAGATTTGATGAAGTAGAACAATTACAAGCATAATTAGCTATGCCCCTCCTGGAAAACTGGGTCTCTTTGCTGAGACTTGCAATCCCAGTATTAAGTAGACTTAGAGAACTGTTCTCGGCGGCCTGAGTGATAGGTGAGTGATGAGAGCTATACAGCCAAAACCATTTCAAGTATCAGTATGACAGATTTAAGCTTTCCTACTTAACACAGTTGCCCAGACATTTCAAGTGATATTTAAGCAGACAGAATCATGTGACTCTTTCAATTCTGCAAACTAAATACACTCTGCCCTTTCTTCCCTAGCATTTGCAGACCTGCCAAATTTGATGCAGCATCTGGATAATAACTTTAAATACTGGAAAGGACTAGATGAAAGGAAGCTGCGGAGCCTTCGACCACCACCAGAATAGCAATTAGACCATGGTGTGTAATTTACTAACCAGATGCATATTTATGCAAGCTCACTTTTATTCATGTGATTTCAGATTTGTTTTGGTCTCTTCAGTATTACAGTAAGGCTAGCCCATGCGCTTGGGGAACTTTCAGATTCAAGAGAAAATGAGGTCAGCAGTTGACTTCCACAAACTACCATGCGTGGACTCCAATGAAATAAGCCTATCAAGTGGAATTACACTGGATTGCTGCAGTGCTTGTACTGAAGAGGGTTTATTAGTGAACATGTTTTTGCGATATCTTCATACCAGTATGTGAAGCTGGAAGACCTTGAAGAATCCTCATAAAAAGGACATTCACTAGAAGATTTTGCTTAATCCTCAATCCTGCAAGTGAAAAAGAAGTATCTATTAATAGAGACTCACAGCTTTTATGAGAAAGCTACATGCTTTTTATAAGCACTTAAGACAGTTACGTAGAACAATCAGACATTTAAAATGCAACTCTCTATGAAGGAATTTTTGATCTATGAAAAATAGATGTACTCTATTTTTTCACATCACAGAAGGTGCAATCATTCACTTCTGAGCACTACTGAAAGTGAGTTCTCCTTAAGAAATTTAGTAGCAAATGTAAAAAATAACACAAGAATTTTTGAGGTTGATCGTTAGCATCTATGATTAAAATGATATGTTTTATTTATTTTGTTAGATGTTCAATATTTTCTATGAATTTATAAATACTTAAAAGCCAAAGCCAACTTTAGATGCATTACAAATTTACATGATTCATACTCATTAATATACATTTAATTGATGTACAGACCTTTTATTTTCATAATGCAAATACAAAATACTATACAATGATACATTTTTATTGCACTGTAAGGATAGATGTGTATGTTTAAATATTGTCTGATTTATGTTAATTAAAATAAGTTTTATTGAAAAGACCTCACTTGAGAATAGTAGAATAAACAAGAAATGTATAGTATCTGAGCACCAGAACTGCAGTAGTTCTCCCACAAAGCAGTGACGACCACCTTGGCTACAAAAATAATAATATGTTAAATTCAACAGGTCGCCACATCTGATCTGAGGTCGCAGCCTCAATCACAAGGACTTGGGTCCCCTGAGCGTGCCGCTGGGGAGGGTGGCTTCTGTACGCCACATGTCCCGTGCCCACCGCGGGGCAGGGATTTGGTGCGGAACTTGTGGAACTTCTTGTTTTCTCCCATGAAATTTTATGACTGAATTCCCTGTCAAAGTCTGCCTTATTTTATATAGTATTTCTACAAAGCATTCCACAGCATATACGAAAAGGTAATACTAAACATCTAATGAATTTCAACATTTTATAGCCTATGTATTTTCCTCTGCCATGAAAGAAACAGAACATAAAACCACCAACAAAAACCTTTAACTCAAGAAGTTTGTAAAGGCTGTGTACCTTCACAATTTGAATGAAACCTTCATAGCAAACACCAGAAAATAATAAAATGTATATTTTAAGAAGCGTCAAAGTCCTAGCCATTTCATTTGAAATGTATATTTGCTTTGTAGTTTGCAGACTAACAGACACATGAAATTCTTTTAAAAATAACTAAGATGCTTGCTGTCTGGGGAAGGGAAGAATTGTGGGGGTTGGACTGGCATAAGGATGGTGAAAGGCGGTATACGGCTGGCAAGCCCCCCTGTTTGTGGCCTGTCCTTGGCAAGCCCATCAAACCCTCATGTGCCCTTGGACAAGTCTCTCCACAGCTAAAAGCAGGTGCCATGCGTATTCCACTGAAGGACCTGGAGAGTATCCTGCCAGCCTTCTCGACAGGCAGAAAGGCACTCCAAAAGCACCGAAAGAATCGCTGGCTGTTGTCAGTGCAGAGGCAATTGACTTGAGAGACTTTTTGAACCGTTCCTGAAGAAGCACAAGCAGGGGAGAGGTGGATGATGGAGCAGTCCAGAGACTGCAGCAGTAGGAGCCTTAAAGCAGGTAAGAAAGGACAGGTGACCTCTGCAGTTGCTACCTGTTTCTGTGTTCCTCCATCTCCAAACTGATGAGACTCATGGGCCACCACCATTTGTAGCTCACTACTGTTCGTGTTTGCATCATGTCTTCTGCTCTGCTTGTGTGCTCTCCCTTCCTATGTAGTATTTGGGTTACATGCTGTTAGGCCAGGGAATTCCCTTTCGTAATTTCCTTTCGTTCATCAGTGCCTGTGTATTGCCTAACCCAGTGGGGCTCAGATCCTGCCATACCACTGCCCCAGTGATAACAGTAGGACAAAGGGCATGGGGTCCTTGTCAATCTTCCAGGGGTTCCACAATTGATACTGAAGGAGCAGATACGTTTCCAGTGAAGGCTGAAAAAAATCAAGTATCCTATTTTCAAAGGAAACATGCCCAGAGAGGGAGAGTTGGCTGCCAGATACGTTGTTTTCCTGGCAATATTACATTGTGTTTCTGTATACATGCACCTATTGTAATCGGCTGTAATTTGCCACCTGGCGTTAGTCTCTTCTGTTGCATGCAGGCTCCTGTGCCTAGTTCAAGGAAAAGCTGGCTCCATTAGAGGGAAACAGCATCACACAGTCAATATCTCCTCCACTTACCTGCTGCAAAAAGGATAGGAGAGGAAAAGTAACAGCACGTGGGTCCAGAGAATGTCTGCAGGAAGGGGGTAAAATATTTCTTCATAAGCATAGTTAATATTCTGGGATGTATTAATGAATGGTAAAAACAGTTAATTTAATCTGCTATAAAAATGCCTGATGCATTATCGTTGAAAAGATGTGATCAATATGATTAATTTCCTGAAATTCACACTGCATCTTTAATGCCATTATTTGGAGCGTAGAGCTGTGCTAATCAACCCTCTGTATCAGCCAGATTTATGTCCATGTTGGTGTACAATAATTTCACTTAACATAAAACACTGATGTGCAGCTACTGAATGCAGCTCTGTGCACTCCATTGTCCATCTAAATTTCACTGTTGCCAGGAACAGATTATAATTAAAGTCTGGAACCACCACGCCTGATCCTTACCGAAGACCTCTTCCCATGAGCTTTTCTCTACAAGTTACACCTCTTAAGCCTTCTGTGCAGTGTGAGGCTGTGGGGGCTTGGGGGGCCGATTCCAGGCTGCTCCCTGTGCGGCAGGAAGGGCCTTGCTGTGGAGCAGTAATAGCTCTAACGTGACATTTATCCCTCCAGTATCCAAATGTCTTTGGATCCCACTGTAAATTCTTCAGCCATTCCAGATCTCCTTCCTTTTTTCTCCAAGATCACATAGCAACATTACATGCCCTGTGCTCTGAACCTTTTCCAATTTAGTATCTCTTCCCATGCTTTCTGAACTGTCACTCAGTGATGGAGCTCTGCTTGGGACAGAAACCCATGGCTTTACTCGTGGTCCTTCCCCATGGAAGGGAGAACGCTGGAATAAACTGAAAGAGTATGACTGAAATTATTCTCCATTTCACACAGGCTGGCAGTCTTACGCAGTGTCTACACTTCTCATTTATTCTTGCTTTAATCCTAATACAAGAGAAAATTCCAATGTAGAGATGATGAAGGAGAGGTCCTTTATGCACCTCCGGGGTTTTAATCTTAAAGCTTTGTGTTTTAAAACTGAATAAGGTTCAGCAATTCAGCATTAAATGACCCATTCAGAATTACTTGCTCTATTTTCCATGCTGCATATATTCAATCAGGTAATACTGCTGCCAAACCTTGGTATCACTTTAGGTGCTTCCAGGTGAGTATGAACTATTATGATCTAGTAAAAAAAATGTTGGTTTCTCAGCAAATTGCCCTAGATGAATATCTTGGTCCCTTCAAGGGATAGGTATAAAATTCTGGCTAATAATTGCTTATTCTTACAACAGGAGAAACCAGACAAATGTTGTGCACAGCTACCTTGTCACCGGTCTGAGGATGGTTTTCATACTATGATTTTCCCAGTGGCTATATATAAATTAAAAATCACCTGAAATGGAATGAATGCCATAGTTTTTGTTGCAGTGCTTTTTGCTGTGGCTGTCTCTGCTTGTCTCAGTAGAGACACTGAAGAAAATGTGTCATAAACATGAAGGAATTGAAGCAATGACAAAGCCATTCCTACATAAAAGAGAAGAAAGACTAATAAAATTAATATCTACTAATCCCTTACAGGATGCTCCGAAACAGCAGAGGGAAACTGTAGTCACTTGTGCCCTTCTGTGAGACCAGACGGGTTTGAGTCATGACTCTGCATGGAGCACTTTGAAATGAAGTCTCAGAGCTATTCACAGGCTTCAAAACAAATAATCTCGCTGCTGACGTGAGACATCATGCCTCCAAGGGACAGTGGTCCCAGGGGTGCTCATTAAATGATAGCAGAACGAATTGCATTTTATCCTGACATGATGTTTGGATGCAGAAAACGAGCTTTTAAATTACTGCCATGTCCCTGTGCAGCCTGTACTGCTGGTTCAGAACAAAGGGGATGTCCAGGTGCTTCAGATACTTTCTGTTCTGCTAAAGCTATGGCTCTGTGGGCAAAGGACTTCTGTGTTGTAACTCCACTGAATGTTTTCTCTCAATGCCTGCTTTGAATGTTACTAGGGCAAAGTGTCTCATGTTGTCTTTTCTTTCCCTTGTTTAACATCTTTAAGAACCTCCTCCCACACTTCCCTTGCAAACCTCAGTGAACTTAGCTTTGCAAACCCTGCAAAGCTGTGTGTTAGCATCCTCCTTAACAAGCAAGGCAACTGAGCTAGAAAAGGCCAGAGGACCCAGAGCCATTAAGCAAAATGGGTTTGAGGCTTCTAAGCACCTTCGAAGTCCTGGACCTTCAAGCTCTGCCTGTAGTTTAACAGTTTAGTCTTTCTCAGGCCAGGAAACGGTCTTCTGATGTTCCATTTTTTCCCTCTCAGTTTCTCTGTCTTCCATTTTTCTTCTGATCCCATTTGCTAGGAGTCCTACCCTTAAATACCACTGGCTGTGGATCTCCCTCAAAACACACAGCCATAATGCTGGGACTAAATCCTGCCTTTCAAACTGACTCTTGCTGCTTACAACAACTTTTACCACAAGAAAATCTTCTTTTTCTGATTCCAGTTAAAGTGAGCCAGGAAAAATACCCTATAATGTCTGAAAGCGGTACACTGGTATCTACAGACAGAAGGAGAATACAAAAATAGTTAAGTAAGCTTGTGAGCACTGCAGTGCTACTGCGTGCAGTGTGAATATGTATGCAAGGTCTTTTATATTACACTCCCTCATGCAAATTGAAGTTCAGGAGTGTTCGCTGGCACCTCTGCCGTTGAGGTTATGTTAGCAAAGGCAAGCAGCTGTGGACACTTGTTGAAATTTGAATCTCTTTTCTCGGTTTGCTTGCTCCCCCCCTCGAGTGGCAAGAGTCACTGCGAGAGCTAAAACTAATCTTAGTTCAGCCCGTGGTAATTAAGAGAAGCTACTTCATCTTTAATCACATACATTTCTCTTGAGGTAGTGAAATGGCACAGCAACGCACACAGTTTTAGAGAGGAAGTAAAAAAGGTGATTGCCTGGTTTTGAAATGAAAGGAGGAATTTAGCCAGTGTGTAATTATTCAAGTGAGAAGTTGGTCCTGTCTGTCTTTAATATTCCAAAGTGGTATTTGATGTAAATCCTTCCCCAGAGTTCATTACATTAGCTCTTAGCTTAACCTGAGCACGCTGAGCGCCAAGTTCAGCCTACAGCATGTTTTATAACCCAGTAGAATGACGTCATCCTGGTGATCCTGCAGCTCCCTAGTTCCTTGGGAGGAGGTACGGCTTTGTCTTCAGCCTAAAGATGAAATGGAATATGTTTGATGAGATTCCCTTGGTATTTACAGTGTGGAATGTGCGAAGAATATTGCTTCGCACCTCCAGCAAGAACTATCCCTTTTTGCCTTGAAGAAAAAAGATGTTACTTTGCTTGTAATATTTTCCTTTACAGAAAATGAATTTTTTCCTTTACAGATCCCTAAGTGTTTTACAAGAAGACCCACACAGCCCTTTCCCAGGTGGGTAAAACAAGTTGCCGGGAAGCACTGTGGCTTGTCAGTGTCCACCTCGTGGGAAACCCTGGCCTAGACCTGGGGGCTGCCAGGCTCTGGGCTGAACCATGCTGACTTTCAAAAACAGTGGAAAGAGCAATTTAGAAAGCAAGTGCTTTCATAATGGTTTGTCATTGCCGCTTTACAGAGATACTGGTCAGAGCTCCTGAGAAGCCAGAAATCCGTCCTCCCTCGCCACTTTGTCCTGACCTCAGTGAGACTCGTGGGAGTGCCGAATGCCATCGGCATGTGCACACAGAGTCCCAGCGCCTGTCCCCAGCGGTGGGTGGTGCCAGCTATTTCAGACGCTGTTTACCGTAAGTAAGAAAGACTGCAATGATATAGCATGAATATAACTGCTAAGAAACAGGCAAGATGCCCAGCCACCCCACCGAGACTGGGCTGGGAATGGCATGCATAACATCAGGGACAGCTTTTGGGGATAGTTAGGGAGAAATAAGTTGCAGGAACAGACAGTTTTCAGGACATCATGAGAGCAGAATGAAATTCTCCACACCACAACCCAGCCCTAAAAGTGAGCCGCCTCTCTCACCCCTGAAAATCTGTGCTGGCAGACTCAGTGCAAATATGCTGTCCCCTGTTATGACAAATCTCTGACAAGCCAAGGTCAGAAAGCAGAAAGTTTTAGCTGCTCTATCATGCCAGGAACAAAAAAGAAAGAAAACAAAAAGCCCTGTTTCAAAATAAGCTGTTTTATATAAACAAGTGTTCTTTGAACCACATCAGAGTACATACCTAACAATATTTGTTAAGTAAATATCAGTGACATGTTTAAGTCTGGCTCAGTATGTATTAGCAAAGAGGTATTTGTGTTGCTTTTGTTGTAACAAGAGTTGATAGTGTTTCTAGAAGGTGGTCTGAAAAAAGGGACTTTTGGGGTTTTTTTCCCACTTAGCATCCCACAGGGAAACATCTGCCCACTGGCAGCCCCACCTCAGGACTTCAAGGCACTGATGTTAGTGAAGTTATACTTCACTTTCATTGGCTTAGTTTAGTTCATAATCTACCTCTTAGGTGTTATTTTTTACCTATGGATCTACCTCTTAGATCATTTCAGCTTTCTGAAGAAAGTCTGCCTCCAGACTGGTTGCAAATGCATGGTCACATTATTATAGTCTGTATCAGAAATGCCACAGTGCCGTGGCTGAGACCTATTCCCACCTCTTCTGATCAGCTGCTCCCTGAGCTTAGATTTTCTTCAGTTTGATACTAGTGCTTTTCCGTGTGCAGCAAAAGAAAGAAGTAATATAAATTTCTAATTTAAACAGATCTTTGTATACGTATTTGTATTTTTGTCGGGCTATCCTTTGACCTTTTGGCTTATTTCACTCTTTTGAGAGCCATATATTAACTCTAGAGTTAATGCACAGATAGAGGAAAGCAAAGCAAGAGAACAGGTTGTAACAATGATGACGCTGAATTTGAAATTCTCCACCAGGAACAAAGGTTTTCTTTTACGCCTGACGGGCTGTGAGAAGTCGGACTGCTTCTTAAGTGTCCTTTCCTCTATGTCAATACAAGTGGTCTCTTTGAGCATGCTCAGAAATTTTGGGTTTAATAAATCATCACTGTAGACCATGTGCTTCCATGTATGGGATGCAACGTGACTACTTCTCCCTGCCTTTGTAGGGTGTTGGAGACGAGGAAAGGTCATGCTCTGTGGGACCCAAGGGCGAAAACTGCAGTTCATAAATCAGGCCTGAGTTACCCCAAAGTCAGGCTACTGAAGTCACGGCGAGGCTCTGCGGGCAAAAATGACAGCTAGGCTTTTATCTGTATGCCATGGCATCACAGGTCGATACTATGACTTCCTTCTTTTCTTTAAAGCTTTCATGTCAGAGGAATCAAAGCCCCCTACCTCCCCTTCCCAAATTGCCTCCAGTTAATAATAGCAAGAACAGTGGTTAGCACAGATTTGAAAGAGGCTTTGATGAGATATTGCTCTTTGATAAGCCATTTCAAGGGCAGGAGGCAAAGTGTTTACTTTGCTTGGAAGAGGAGTCTGATGAGCAATTTGCTTTTCTTTTGCTGAGGCCAAGCAGAGCTTTGTTACCTCCAGAATACAGAGGGGTGGTTTACGGCTACTGCTCTTTACCTCTGGCTATTTCTTTGCCTTGTGCAAGAATAAAAAGTTGTGAATGAAGCCCAGCAGCCTGTCCCGACCTGTGACGGCTGCCTCTGCGCTGAGCCTTGGCGACCGTCCACTCCCCAGATTTCCCTCCCATGGCTGTTTTTCCTGCCTTTGGCTGTCCTGGGGGGCCCTGAGGAGTCAGGAATGCGGTGAAACCTGGGAGCTACAGCTTCATGAACAACAGGCAAGGCTTGAGCTTGGGCGGGCCGGCCTGACTGGTGACGGTCCAACCTATAAGACATGATATAAGACATATAAGGTCCAACCTATAAGACATGAAGGATACTGAAGCTTTCCCAAAGTCAAGGCCCGTACTAAATGCATCAGGTTCTTTCCTAGAAGCAGGAAAAGCCACACCAAAGGAGCGAGGGCAAGCAGGGCTTATACTGACTCTTGCTACAAGAAAGCTTTACAAACTCAAATTGTAAATGGTGGGCCTATCCAGCGTTCATTTCATCAAGCGTTTTATTATGCGGGCCGTGAAATAAATCTGACTCTCACTGCATAGGCACAATTTAAGTCAGCATGGGAGCAGGAAAGGGCAGGTGCTGTTGCCCTCAGGCGTTTCCTGACCATTCTCTTTCCAATACTGTGGACGGAACGTAAAGAATTTTGGTTAGAGCCTGCGAGAAAACTTCAGTATATACGGCTGGCTGCGAAATATCTCCGAATAGAGGGACTCTACAGGCTACTTTTGGCGCGGCCCAGCAAACAAAAAGCCACCCCCTCGCCTTCACCACAGGCGGCCGCCATTTCCTGAGGGCGGGGGCCCCGTGTCGAGCCCCCGCCCC
>VYZM01023049.1:348677-374080 GCA_013398915.1 Dromas ardeola | reverse complement strand
CCCGCCCTCAGGAAATGGCGGCCGCCTGAGGTGAAGCCTCATGGCGGCCGGAGATAGGGATATGCCGGGAACATCCTGTGAGGAATGGCGGTTTTCGCCCTCCCTCTGCTCGCAGGTGAGGTAAAGGCCCCGGGGAGGTTTAAGCCGCCCCGGGGAGCCGGCTCCATCCCGCCCGTGTGGTGGGCGCCCTGCGAGGCCCGGCCTTTCCCTGTCTCTTTCTTCATGACTCCTGTATCGCCTTACAGGATCTGCCGCCGTGATGTGTGGAATCTGTGATGTGGGGATTTCTCGTGTGGAAATCCCCGCGGTCGTTGCCCTGCCGGGGATGATGGAGAGGCAGGTAAGCGCCGCCCGGCCCCTTGTGATGGCGGCCGGGCCCTGCTGCCTGGGGAGGGGATGCCGCTGGATTTGGTTGTATGAGACCCCGCTCCTCGCTGATGCAGCCTTGCTGGTGCTGTGTTTGAGCCACAGCTTTGCGTCTCCAGAAGAACATTTTTATTTAGCTCTAGCTGTGGGATAAGCTCTCTTTTGGCTGAGAGTGCAGCCCCTTACGACCATTTTATGATGCAGTTCGTGGCCTTGCTATTGCTTGCATGTGTACAGCTTAAAACATGAATCTGCTTGGAAAAAGTTTAAGTACAACTTAAAAGACCAGAACAGTAGAGTCCCAGTATATACTGGCAATTGAGCACACCAGCATAAATGCCACAGAGAGAAAATTTAACAAAAAGTCCGCGTTGTGCCTTGGGCAGTGCCAGGACTGTGCAGGGGGTCAGTGGAGTCCAGGTGCTGAGCTGAACGGGCAGCAGAGCCTCCCCTTTCCCTTTCCCTCGATGCTTTCCTGTGCATTGCTAATGAGTAATATCAGGTACTGTTGAAAAACAGAAGCCGGCAGTTACAAAGGTACAGCTGAGTTTGAAGGCAGGAATAGGGAATTACCTTCTAGGCCAGGAAGGCAGGCTGGGTGGTTAGGCTCTGCAGTCTCCTTTAGGAGAGGACAGTCAGTTCCTGAGACTTCCCAGGAGTTTCTTACGGAGATACATCTGGAGGACTAAGAAAGTGGAGCCAGTGACATTATATTGACTCCACTGATACTATCCTCCTAAATTAAATGGTGGAAGAACAAGGCCTGCCTGTGAGCTAAAGTCAGGACCTACTTCCTCTACCTACAAGGTTTTAAAGGAAATTAGAGTGAGCAAGTTAAAAGTGTGTTTCTGTAGAAAATGGTGGGTGTGTTTGGTTTGAATCACACTAAACTGTATTTCAGGTTGTTGTATTTGTGTTTTTGACATTATTTGACCTGTGTGTTTTTGCTCACAGGCCCGTGGGTCCCTTTGTTCCCGGCTCCAGGACTGGGTGAGGAGGAACGCTGGAATGCTGAAGGATCACGGTAACCAATTTGGAAACTTAACTGTCTGTATAGCCATAGGCAGTTTGTGTAAACCTGATAACCAGTGCGGGCTTGTGAAAGGGCTTCGTGTGATGCCCTCCAGTGGCAACAACGTGTACTGGTATTTTAAATCAAGAGGGAACAGAAGGGAATTGGAAAAAGGGATCCTTTTTGCCCACTCTAAAGGGGTTTGAGGGTAACTCCTCCTAAGCCCAAGGGCCTTTGGGCAGTCCTGGCAAAGTCCCCAGTTAGCTGCTGGGTGAGGCGTGGTTGAGGGTATCCCATCCTTTGGCAGTTCCTGCTGCTGTAAGCTCTGCAGGGGTGCGTAGGTCACTGCTGCGAATCAGGGCAGCCTGTGGGGTTCAGGTGCCCAATACCAGAACTTTAAGCGTGAGCTCCTGTCCTTCACAGAAGATGAATTTTGCTGCGTGCCAGTAAATGCACACAGTGAAAAGGAACAGGAAGAGAAACGCCAACAGGTACCAGGAAAAATGCATCTTGCAGCACATAACTCCAGAGACAAGGACAACTTGTTTTTAACTGACTGTTGTCCTTTCATATGATCTAGTTCAGCAGTGAGCCAGAGTCCCTGTAGACAGGCCAGGGATGAGAACTGGTTTTGCCTCATCTGAGACACCTTTCAGTGCAAAGAAATAGCTCTCAGATTGACAGCTTAATACAGCTCTCCGAGGCGAGTGCTATACCCAGGGTTCCAGATAAACCGAATACACGTGGTGTTGGTCTGCTCGGTGGTACCGTGTGGGACCTGTTAGTGCCCTTTAGCTTCAGTAGGAAACTCCCCTTTTACTGTCAAATACAGCTTCCAGTTCTGTACAGGGTTTGGTCCTTACTCACAGTCGTGGAGATGGACTGCACTTACCCTTGTCCGGTGGACTTACACAGAAAGATGAGATTGATGTCACCTTCCAGTTTGGGTGTTGTACTGGTCTGATCAATAGACCCTGTAGTAGAAGTGGTGGCCCCCCTGTAAAGGATTTATATAAAGGTAATTCACAGTGACAGCTGGTTTTAAAAAATTCAAGTTGTTCATGCCTTTTCCTTTGCTGTATAAATATCGAAGTGACAGGGTTGGGATTCCTAAGGGAGGAAATGCTTGGGTTATTGCTGACAGGTGAAGATTTTATTAAACAGAAACACGCAAACTCATTTCCCATATTGTTTTTAACCTAGTAGCCAATTATTGCTTATTTGTTCTTTTTGCAGATAGTTCTGTTGCTGCCTTAGCTGTCCTGTACCATGCCTGGCGATGACCACTGAGTCACATTCTGCTGAGCAGGCTGCTCCGTGCTCAGCCATCAGGCCTGCATTCTCCAGCAGATTCATCAAGCAGGCAACATAATGACGGAGCTGTTTGGTACTCGTAGAGTCCCACTCCAAGGGCATCCCAACACCTTGCATTTGGCTCAGAAAATCTGTCCCTGCACCACTTCTGTGAGAGGGTTGCGAAGTCCTGGGGACTCCTAGGGCAGTTCACCAGTTGAAAAATATTTTGGATTGGGTTCTTGTATCCTCTGAGGTGAACAGCTAACCCTGGCACCAGGATACAGGTATGGTTTAAACACTTGAGGTGAAAGCTGTTGGTGGGGAGTGGTGGGGCAGTTCACAACAGAACACCTGCTTTCATTAGAATCATTGGGTTCACCAGCAGTCTTTCTGCAGTAAAGGCTTTCTTGGGAGGTTCAGACATCCTCATACCTCTGCTCTGATACTTGTGTGTTTTACTCTTTCAGATATCTACTTGAAGAGAAGAGTGTGGCTCTCGATTTTTGGCAGATAAAGATAAAACATGTTCCAGTGGGTGGAATGTATGCCTGAATCAAAGGCATACATTTTTAAGCAAGGGGGAAAAAAAAAGAAAAGTGTTAAAACAACTTGGGTGGTGTTATCTAACCACTTCATTCCCTGGCGGAGGAGCTGTACGCTTGAGCTGCTGTTCTCTGGCCTGGCCTTGCCAGTGTCAGCAGGGCTCACCTGGCCACCTCCTGCCCTCTGCATTGGCAGTGGCTGCTGGCTGAGTCACCTGTTTCTGGTGGACACAAGTTGTGCTCGCTGCAAGACATAGCAACTGAAAGTTGGGCCTGCCTTACAGGAGATCTGACAAAGTGACGGTAGCAACCCTCTCTCCCCTGGAAATCTCTTAATTCCTGGTAGGTTAAGAAATGACACTGTGCTTACATTGCTGAGGGTTGCTAAATCCATCTTCATTTGAGGCTTGCAAAACAAATAGATATCCAAGAGAAGATGGTACTAATCAGTGCCATAATGACATACTCAGCTCTGTTTTTATGGTTTCTGCAAAGCCTGTTTTAGGGAGACTGTTTTTAAAGCTCTGTGGGGAAGAACAGACAAGCTTTAGGAACATGTTTCTATGTCAAATCCCTTCGGTTTTGCCAGGTTTTTTTTGTTGGGACCCCGAATATTGTAGAGGCTGCTGCCTGTTCCTGACTATCCCCTAGAATGGAAACTTGAACCAATGATATTTGTAATGAATGTACAATAAATCTGTGGAAAAGCTTCTCTGTTAATGACTCTTGATTGGATTCGGGTAGTTTTGACATACACAAATGAGGCTGTTTAGAGCTAGACAAGCCCGCTTGACAGGCAGTGCCTGTCTGATTGCCTGGTGTCTGGAAATGAAGCCTAAACAAGGACATTTCAGCTGAGTGCTGGGCCAGAGTTTCCAGCCCCCACTGGACACCCAGAGCTTCAAGGGCATAGCATCAGGGGTGGGAAGTCTTCAGTGCTGAGGGGGAGAACAGATCTGTGAGGGAGGAGGATACACCCAAGTGGAGGTGAGCATGGCCAAAAAGAACAAGCTAAAAATTATTTCGATTTCTCCATATGGTCAATCAAGCACTGCAAAAGGCCTTGGTTTGTTTTTTGTTTTTTTTCCCTGGGTGAATGAATGAGCAGCCTGGGCATTCTGTAAAAATGTCTTAATATTTGAGACTGTAGTGCATGCTTGGGTATGACAAAAAGCCTCACTGTGTATGGTAGGCGCTAACAGTTCACACACAAGGGAGGCGTATTTGATTATCTTGTGTCACAGACTTCATGTAGCGACAAGAATACTTGATTGTGAGATCAGCGTCATGGCTGGAGTGTTTTCAGCTCTGTCTAGCAGCTGTACAGTGATATGCCTTCTGCTATTTTTATTTTTCTTTCAATTTTTAGCTCTTCGGCAGACGCAAGGGTTGAATTAATGATTGCTCTGGAACAGGCGAGTTCCCTAGGCATCAGATGGGTACTGGGGGAACCAGTGATCCAGCTGCCACTGCTGCTTGGTGACAGTGTCCCCTCTGAGAAGGATGATCCATTTCTGGGATGCTGATGGACCTTGTGACTGTAATGGTTTGGTGGTCTTGCCTCAGAGGACAGGAACTGCTTTAAGGGCTCAGGCCTGGCAGCTGGTTTGGGTCAGGGTTGCTTTGCTCTCTCTTGGGAGAGGAGCGCGGAGGAGGATGATGGAGCAGCTAATGCTGAAAGAGGGCATCGCTCATTGCAGGCTACACGTACATGTGCAGCTGCAGAACACAGGTTATGCAAGGGCAGTCCACGGGGGTGTTGCAATTCCAGTACGTATCCGTAGGATACCAGGTGTTTCCAAAGCAAAGCAGGGGTGGACGTAATGCTGGAAGTGTGAGTTGAATGCATAGAGGTGCTGGGCAATATCTGCATTGAAAAACGACAGTCTGCAGTTCTCATAGTCCATCAGGATGCCAATCCTTCTGGGGGGGACAGTAATTCTGATGTCTGGCGTCATCCCGCTGTGCAGGAATTCGTATTTGTGCCTGTAGGTCAAAAACACAGACAAAGACCTAAAGGGAAGCGCACACAGGTGTGTTCCAGGGTATGCTTCCTGCTCCACAGTCCCGTCCCTCCTGTGTGCCCTGTGCTTACTGCCCCAGTCCCATCCACTTTGCTGAGCAATGGCTGTGTTTGCTGAGGAATGGTGTGCCCTGTGCTCAGACCTGCCTGTTAACCCGTGTAACAGGCCTCTTGTTTCATACCCCAGTCTGGCTGCGGCTGGGTGGATGGTAGCCTTTGGATGTGGACAAGGTCAGAGCGCAATGTAGGACTTTTCCATTTTTTTTCCATGTCTCATGGGGCAACCTGGGTGTCCTCTAAACTGGAGGTTGCACACTTGCCACTAGGTTCAGCCTGAAGTTGTCCCTTCCTCTACGACGGAGCGGTATGTGCTGTTAGGCCAGTTAGGCTTGCCCCAGAACAACACTTGTCACCCCCTCGGCCTTGCCTCTAGATAGCTGTAGGCGCTGCCAAGGAGGGAGCTGGGGAGATGACTCGTCCCGGCCGTGCTGCCCACTTGCTCCCTGAGGGCCTGTGGTACGGAGCCCTCTTCCCTGCCAAAGGCACAGGAACTCCTCACGCCCACCTTCACGGCAGCAGCCAGGGAGCGTAATCCCCTGGGCAGAGGCTGCCTGACTCACTGTGCCTAGGCATCCTCCAGACTGTTTGACATCGTTTTTCAAACCCCGCTCTCAAGTGACATTCCTGGCTGCTTTTCCTATAAGATCTCCCTGCCTGCCAGGGCGGTGTTGATGGGGAAGTTCCAGTCTTCATGCTGTTTTACTAGAGGGTGACGTCTTTTAGTTATGATTGATAGACTGTGGATTATTGGAGGCCAGGGAGGTGCTCTGTACGTAAGCAGCTTTGTCATGAGGGTAGCCCACTTCTTCCCCACGTAGTCACTGTTCAAGTAATGCTGAAGTCCTTCAACAGTTACTCAAACAGCTCTCCCTAGTGTGGCACGCTGCAACCAAAAATATGAGACTTTTATGGGAACATGTGCCTTTCTGAGCAGAAATGAGAAGATTTATTCAGCTGAAGTGAGTTATCTGGCATTTCATAAGGGCTAGCGTCTTCACTAACCACCTCCTCCACCCACACCACTCAAACCTGAGAAAATTTCCCTGCAGAAATGGGTATGACAGTGACTCAAACTGAGCAATGGCCCAGCTCCCTCTTCTCTCTGAAGTCCATGCTCATTGCTCCAGAAGAATACGAACAAACCTCAGTGTACCTCTTAGCTCAACATAGCAAGGAAATCAAATTAGCTTGCCTGCAGTGTATGAGAGTCATTAGCTTTAGTGGGTTTGGTCTCCCTCATTAAGCAGCTTCTCTTGCTGTGTGGGAGGCGAATGCCAGCACTGCTGAAGACTGGCTATGCCATGGGCCAGCTGCCGGGGAGCCTGGGGAGGAGCATGTGCTCCAGCCAACTGAGCTGCAGCTAGAACATCTCCCTGCCTGCCAGCGGGCAGAGGACAGGCAGAGTTGGGCCCTGCTACGCCGTCCTCACCATTTGCTGACTGCGCATGCCGGGGACACTCAGGCGGTGTCCATGCTCCCTGCCCAAGGGGACCCAGCAGCACCCTGGCAACCCTTGCAGGCTGCGCAGGGAGCCATTCAGACAGGCGGTAGGCAATACTGGGGGACACCGGGGGTGCAACTTTTTTTCTTGCTCCTGGATGCTTCGCAGGGTGCCCGAATCTCACATGGCTGTCAAAGGCAATGATGCTAATATATAACCGTTTCTGGGGGAGAGCCAGAAGGTTCAGCTGAGGCAAAAAGGGAGCTGGCATTTCTGCACGCAGGTACGGCTGTTGGGTACTTCCACAGGTAGGAGACAGATCAAAACCAGTTGCATACAACTGGGTTTAGCCAGATACGTAGTTTCTAGGTTATGTGGATCTGTTACCCTCTGTCTTCCCACTGGAGTTTCGGTGACCTAAAACAAGGCCTTTACCGCTAACTTCTGTAACGCAGATTTTATTCAGATTTATCCCTGGGACTGCCTATTTCAATGTGAGAATGTCATTAAGCAGTAGATATGGTTTAAGGTTCCAGGCTACTTCTAACACTAGTTCACAGTGCCAACAGAGGAATGCCACAGGTCCCTGGTTAAGTGCTTGGTCTGGGCTTTGATATAAAACCTCTGTCTGCCCCCTGCAAGTGGGAGGTCTCTGCTGCTCTGCCTCCAGGTGTGCACGCAGGAGGTGTTCCTGTAGGAGACCTGTAGCCTCCACAGCCCTTACCTTGACGGTGTGATGATATGCCTCATGCACCAGGAGGAGTTGTTTGCCCCCAGATAACCGTGTCTCGGCGTGTTCTCAAAAGCCACCCCAATTCTGTACTCTGTGTCTTCCTCAACTTCCACCTCCCAGTAATGCTTTCCTGGAAATGGGATCAGACTGCCCAGGATCCCGATACACCTGCAGGAGACAGACAGGAATATGTGCTTTGGCAGGGACTCTCTGCAATGCTGTTTAAAATGTTTAGGTATGTAACGTACCTGGACATTACATAGGAATAAACAACAGCCACCTTTGCTGCCTCCTTAGCAATGCAGCATGGATTTTTGAGTATAGCAAAGTCCACGTGCTGAGGACCTGGCACAGAAGCTGCAGGTTTCTTTGTGACACCTATCCTGTTTTTACATGTGGGTAGCTTTGTATAAATGAGTGTCCTGTGCACTTTGAGGAATAGGGAGAACAGCATTCTGTGCTGCCTGGGTTTTCTGGGAAAGTTACTACTTGCTAGAAAAGAGAGTGCTCTGGTGAACCCCAGTATAGCATGGGAAAAAGGCTACAGATTTTGTATTTTCTTCCCAAACAGATGAGGGCTTTATATGTCACTCACCATCAGGAACGGAGCACTGTAACAGCACAAAACTCCTGGGGCAGCTGGGGAGGAGACCTGCTTATGCTGTGTTTGGAGGGACCAGCAAGAACTGGACATGGTAGGAGAGTTTGGGATATGCTTACATACCTGGGCCATGAAAGGTTTTAGCAGTAGACTGGTTCCTAGCCTTTATGACAGGAACCGTGTAGAAGGTGACTCTTTCCAAAGATGTGTGGGAGAGACAGACAAAGACAATATACCACAGAGAGACCCTTCAGCTTGATTTACAGGCACAGTCTCAGAGTCAAAGGAGGTGGGTGCTTTGAAGATGTAAGTCTCCAAAAACACAGGTTCTGAAGCAAGAAAGTTGAGCAAAATAACCCATGGCAAATGCTTCTGAAACACCCTAACTCAATTTAAGAGGGCAACATGAATCCTGCAAGACTACACCCCAGCTTTTCCTCAGGAAAAGTACACGATGTATTAGCTGTCATTGCTGCATCACAGGGGATAGCAGGTCTTAAAACACACCTTCAGTTTTGGATGGGGAGTCACACACGACCTTTGTGTTTCTCTGGTAAGGTCGTCTAAAGTTGTATATTACGAAGCAAAGGATGTTGCTGGCAGACACTCTGGGCTCGTCTACCTCTAGGTAATGCTGAGAAAGAGATGCAGTCAGCATTCGGAGGGCCTGATGTGTAGGGACAAGCACACACAGCAATAGAGCTGTTCGCTGTGCCACCTCAGCAGCGATCACTTAAAGCGAGTGCACGCTTCATTACAAGTGCACGTAGATGGCTTGGGAATAGCTCAAAGGCTGCTGAAATCTGGACTCGGAGAAGCTGTGCTGCTACAGCTTGAGAAGGAAAAGGAATGATGCAAAATGGATGGGTAAACAGCTGTGAACAAAATATTATCGTAGTAATGAGAGCTGCAAAAGCAAAGGCAAACCTGAGTCAGACCGTAGAAGCTGCTTGGCTAGGAAACACATTAGTCTTTCCGAGATCACACAAACTTCAGAAAGAAGAGTTTGCGATGTAATTTCCGTGTACTATGAGCGTTACTCAGTTCAGCTTGGGAGCTTTTTCTTTTTCTTTTTTTTTTTTTTCCCCCCACAGTATCTTGGCATGAAAGAAGCTTCTGAGAGTTCACAGCGGCATCAAAAACTCAGCCCAGAGTTCAGAATGAGATGAGTGCCAGCTCTGGCTGTTTATGTGAAACATAAAAGCACCCTGTGGAAGTGGGATGAAATCCCATTTAGGCTTATCATAATGACTTTAACAAAGAGAATCTTCTGTCTCCTGGCTCTTTTCTACCGATTGCTGCATTTCGGAAGGATTAAGTTGTGGGCTTGTATTATTCTGTGTCTGCAGACGCCTGTCCTGGTTATGTGTTGATTCTGTGGTTCTGACTGGAAACATGCATTTTGGCAAACTAAGTCTCTCATTTCAATGGCAAAAGGCCTAATTCTGTTTTGAAGTAAAATCTGTAAGCTCAAATAGTATCAGCTTTCAGTAAGAGGTAAGTATTCAGATCCCTCTCCTTTCCTTAGTATTTGCTTTGGCAAATTTCCTTTGGGTTTTTTTGCCCGTTCCGTAGTATTTGCTGTAGTGAACAGGTTTTCCATAAGAGGAGTGTTTGGTGGTTCCCATTGGACAGAGCTATATAAAAACAGCCCCCAAATCTCCACGTGTGAAACCGAGACCAAGGAAGGATGGGCAGAGCCTCCCGCGCACCATGTGCAAGGCCCTGTCACCTCGGCAGCCTGCAGCGGAAGGGGCAGGAGAGAGGGAGCAACAGCCAGCAGAGAGGGGCAGCTCCTCAGGTCTTGTAACTGTGCAAGTGCTGCATCACTGTAGTTAAAAGAGAACCTAATAATTATGCCTTTTTTTTTTTTATCCCACTACTGCTGTATTAAGAGTATATGGGGTTTGATTTTTGGTTTTTTTTTTTTTTTTCTTGTGACACTTGTCTGGCGCTTTTGGGCTCTGTAAAGAATTAAATGGGAAGAAAGTTTTGGAATTTAATAGAAGTGAGCGCACAGATCATGCAAAGGGCGATGTTGTAGATAATATGTATTAGTCGCTCTAGAAATTCTCAGAAAAGAGCAGCAAGCCACAGGGAGTTAGTAATGGTGCTCAGAAACAATAACCCCAGTGAAACTACGGGGCCTGGATAAACAGAAACAGAGTTTTACTCTCCAAGGAGCTATGGGGAAAGCCTACCATTTCAAACTGAATAGTTATCTTAGGAGCCCAACTTGAAATACCTTAAAATAAATCTGATTTTCTAAAAGGTGAGTAATCTATATTTTAAAAGGATCAACAAAGATGTTTGCAGTTGTCACTTATGCAAAAATCAACATGGGAAAAACACTATGCATTATACACATTATACACACACGTACAGCCTGGAAGTTTTACTTGGTCGGTGCCTGGCTTGAAGGTGAGGAGAGCTGCAATACCAGTAGACCTTTTTAGTGGATTTAAATTCAAGGTCGGGGTGTGTTGTGCCCAAAGCAGCCACAAACCACGTGCATTAGTTGCAACTGAAATTCTTCTCTGTACCTTGTAAAGCTGTTATCATAGACAGGCAGATCACACTCTGGGTTTTCCAGTTGATCGCATGCAATTGTAAATCCATCGTCTAGAATCGCCAGTAAAGGATGGGCTGTGTCCTCGTTAAGGCAGAAGTAGGTGCCTGCAAGAGAGAAGAATGCCTGAGGATAACTCCAGCATCTCCTTATGGCGTTAGGGTTTGCAGCTAGGGTGCGTTGAAATGTTGTTTGGCTCCACAAAATGATTAACCAGCGCTCTGGGAGGAATCTGTGCCTGACATTGAGAGGACAAGGTTGTCCATCTGAGTTTTTCAAACAAATGGGTGTTTTGCAGCTTAACATTCTTTACTTACAACCTTGTGAAAAAGCAGAAAAGGAGCCTTAACCTGGTTTTAAACCCAGCCGGGGCTCAAAGCTGCAGGCATTGCGCAGGAAGTAGCTATTCAAAGATGAGGGGTCCTCCCTGTAATGGCCTGTCCGGTTTTAAGTCATCTTCCTCAGAACTGAATTGATCTATTTTTAATCACTGAAAGGATAAGTGGCGGCCTAAAGGCCTCTCCATGGCCTCACTCTTCCACATAAATGCCGGGCACAGTTTGAAGAGAAGGAACCTCTACAAAGGTGCCACACGCAGCATCCCTCGCGCTTCAGCATCTCCTCTTCATGTCAGCCCCCAGAGAGGTAAGTCAGCTGAGCCAGCCCGGGATAAAAGGACTTCTGCCTTTCTCCCTTCAGAGACTTCCCCAAGCAGGTCTGACGCACTGCGCGCTGATGAGCAGCCACGTGCGTCACAGCTGCTGTTTGTAGTTGGTGTTTGTGTACCCACCCCAGTAAGTAAGAATCAAAGGTCATTCCCAGTGTTGGAGGTGAGCGCTTGCAGCTGACAGATCAATTTGCATCAGCTGTTTGCATAATGTAGACTCAGAGAAGATAAATCTCTCCAGGCTAATCCCAAATGAAATCATTATAATCAAACTGCAAGTTACTTCAATGCAAATACAATACAAACAATGACAGGGCAATTACAGGCATGTGCTGCCGAAAACAAACACATGCTGTGCAAGCAGAATTGGCAATTTCAAATATTGAGTTTAAGTAGTTGAAATACACACAAACAATGGTAACACAATGACAGTCCTCCTCTCCAGGGGTTTAAGAATGACCGTTTCTTTTCTCTGGTGTCACTGATGTGTAGCAGGCAGGTTTCTTACTGAAACGTTAGCCTTTCACAGATTAATGGGCGGGAGGTCAGCTTGCTGAATAAGCACAATTTGCAAATCTCTCACAGAAGGTAAGGGCAGAAGAGACACAGGTATGGTGTGATGCATCTCGGAGTGATGCAGGAGGTTTGGGACAGCCCAGTGAAGTTGCAGCATCATTACAGCAGTGGGGGAGATGAAAACAGGTGTCTACCTATAAATCATTAAAATGAGCGTTGATTAGATGGTTGGGAGGGGAAAGGGCTTCCATCTTCCTTTGTGGAGAGAAGGATAATCCGTGCCCAGTGTGGCACTGAGAGCAGAGATGATAACGCTGTGTCAGTTACCAAAAGCAAAGCTTCCAGCTGAAAGCTGGACTGCCTCTCTCCTGATGAATGAAGGGAACCAGCCCTCAGAGCTTCCCCTGCCAAGCTGGAGATGTTCTAATAGATACAGAGGAAGATGCTGCATATCCAAATGACTCTGGAAAGTGCTGACTGGCTGTCTCAGACATACTTTCCAGCAGCAGCATTACAAGGTAATCTCTGAAGTAAAATCACACTACAACTTTCTTTACTGGTGTGTCAGTACTTGGCAAGCTGGCAACGTCTGGGGGCGTTGGGCTGATACTGTCTTTTAAAATGTTTAGAAATGAGTAACTTTCAAGTATCAAATGTACTGGACAGAAAGAATTTTAAATTACAGAGGTAAAGCAATGCACTTATTGTCACAAAAAGTGTTTTTTTCATTCCTAAAATGTTACCAGGTGTGTAATTAGATGTAAGAGATTAGGACCTGATCCAGAGGCCATTGAAAGCAGCAGGAATCTCTCTGTTGAGATGACAGATGCTCCAGCAGGCTGCTGGAGTTGTTCTGAGCTGTACAGTACCTGTGGTGTGTATCAGGACAGGTTCACTTCTTTCACTGGAACCGCCCAGGTTTAGGGCTCTAACACAGATGCGATAGCTTTGTGTTGGCTGGAGGTGAATTAGCGCTTCGCAGTTAGGAATCCCAACAACAGATCTACAGAAAATAAATCCATGGAAAATGATAGGGTAAAGAACAAAGGTAGGCCTTTGAAATTATTTTTCTGAGCAACAAAGAAGAAATTACATGATCAGCTTCTCTTGTAACCCATCAACAACACTTTACCTTGTACAGTTGTCAGTAGCGGGGGCAGGAGACAGTCTGTGACAGACCATGCAGATTTTTTACATTTGCTTCTGCCCTTTCCCCATACCCTGTATAGTAATTTTTGATTAACATTTATACAGTTAATTTTACTAAGAAGGATGTTTATAAAGGGGAATTCACCAAAGGGTCATGGGTCCTTTCTTAATGCTATCTGATGCCACATGACTTGAAATGGTTTCATCTCTGCAGGTCATGGACTCAATAGAATAGTGACTCACTCAGTAATAATATCACCGTCTTCTTCATCTGTCAGCTTGGACAATTCAACCATGTAGGAATCCACAGGGTTAATGTCTCTAGATTCCCAACACACCAGTGCTGCATTTTCACAGCTTCGGATCTTTTTACTCTTTATGATAGGTGGTGAAGGAGCTAAAAAGTAGGCAAAAGAACAATTCTAAGCTGTTGCTTGAAGATGTTTGCAACAAACATGCATTGAAGACTTAAAAAAAAAAGAACAAAGTTGTTTACTAATAATATATAGTTAAAGAAAGCTGCTTCCCCAATGGACAATAAGCAGCAGGCAGGGTGATTAACAGTACTATTCAAAGACTTAATTTGGACTATAAAGGTCCCAAGAGAATTAATCAGAGAAATAACATAGATAAAGACCAATTGCACAACCGTATTCTTTCTATCAATGGTTTTATCTTTGCCATAAAGGTGCATGTCTTCTCTGCTCTACAATGTCAAAGACATCTGCAATGAGGGCTTGAAGGTCTCACTCTGACTGCTCAATTTGATGTCAGGATTTCACAAAACATGCTTGACCGAACTGCAGTTACAAGGGGCAGCAGAGCAGGTGAATCCACAAAATACCTACAGGCCAATAAAAGGAGGGCTGCCATCCAGCTGGCAGAACTGGGAGACCTGAGCCTTATTCCCAGCTTTTCTACATGCTTGCATTTAAATAAGTTATTTTGTCTCTGTGCATTTGTCTCTTCAACTCTAAACCAGGGACAATTGGCCCAATAGGCTCGCCAAATAAAAGTAGGAAATTCCCATGCAGTCAGTAGACTTATATCAGAAGAAACAAAGTGCCCAGGAAGCATTACTGGCATAAAATTCAGAGATGACAGTGAATTTCACTATGAAGGTCACATAGTCATATGAATAAAATATTTTTACCTGTTACATAAACTGCTCTTTCACTTGGTGGACTGATACCAGAAGCATTTAAAGCACTGACCCAAAATTCATACTGTGTGTTCGGCAACAGATTAGTAATGGTGCAGTATGTTTCTTTGACTTTTAGCGTATGCTCTGAAATGAAAACAACAAAGCATTTACAGTGCCTTTACAGAGTTACCCACTCTTCCCCAAAGCTGCCTCAAGTAATGGAGCTGAGGCACATTGTTTTGTGTGCTGAGTTCAAGAGAGCTCCTTGTGCTCCGTACCCTTTGATTAGCTGTCAGGCCAGCTCACCATGCCCTCTTCTAAGGAGGCATAAATCAGACAATGCATCAGTTTCTGAAGGAGCCACATCACTCAGGAAAAAAACCCAAACATCCCAAACAGAAAAGTCACCCACCTGTCACTGAATGTTTTCTAAAAAGACCCTGCAAGTTCCTACTCCAGGAATGCTGTCTGGTCAGCTCGTCCCAGCAGTGGGACAAGAGCTGAAGCTATTTCACTACTCATTTCTCATTCTTCATCTTACAAAATTTGGATAGGTTCAGCTTTTCTTTCTGAACTGGCCATTTGGCGCTCTACTGGCTTCCACTTTTGCTGGAGAAGTGACTGGGTGTTTTTGGTTAAAGGTTCTGCAAGAATATTATTAGCAAAGGCAGTTTTGTCACAAGGCTGGGATGTTTTAGGATGGTTCTGTGGCTCTTTTTTTGTGCATGTGGGTGATGGGGAGTTACAGCCTATTATTAGCACTGAGATAAACTGTGAAGTGACTGTGGGGGTTTCGGTGGGCATGCCGATAATATGATGATTTGCTCTCTAAAAATACCGTGCTTTGCAGTGGATGCAGCGCATGTGTGTCTAATGCAGTGCCCGCCCTCCGGGAAAGGAAATGCTACTGTTGAGACCTGACTCCATCCACTGTCCCCTTCCCACTCCTGCTATCCCAGCTGCTGCCCTGTCCTGTCTTTGCTCCTGTGATGGGTCCTGCTGCAGCCGGCAGCATGGCAGACACGGTAGGGGAAGAGTGACAAATCCAGTAGCAGGAAATGTGGTGGCAGATATGACAGTTTTGTTGGCAAAATGAGTGCACAGAAAGTACACAGGTAGCAACAGCAAGTCCAGAGGCACTTTAGAACCAGCTGGTTTTGCCAGTGGAGGGCTGAGGTGGCTCCCTGGGTGCAGGCCTCCTTACCTGCTTGTTCGTCACTGCGCCTCTCGTTGCTCACTGCTTTATAGCACAGTTGGTAGCACTCGACAGTGTCATCTGAGAAGAGGCCCCAGCACACTCTCAGTGAGGTGCCAGTTGCTGCACTGGGAGCCTGGGGATTGATCACAGGGGCACAAGGAGCTGCAGAGAGGAAAACAGGTCAGTTTTTGGATGTATAAGCATGATACGTTGTTCACAGGCAAACTCTCCCCAGTCACAAAGGTGTTTGCACAAAGCCTAGGCATTGAATAGCATCATATTCCTCCTATAGGGAGAAAAGTTAGGAGCTGACCCTGTAAACAGTTGGAGCTAATAATTAGGTCACTGTTGTATGAAGCCTTGCTTCAAGTCAAAATCAAAACAACAAACTACATAAGCCTCAACCTAACCATTCTCTGTACACTTGACCTCCCCTGCCTCTGAGGGCTGCTGTTCCCCAGCGAGCTCGTACAGCCCTGCAGGAGCAACATCTGACGCCCACCGATGCTGCAGACCAGCCCAGGGGCTGCGGAGGCTCTGGAGGAAAGATGAGGGAAAGGCTGTCCAACGTGGGGTCAGCAGCACAAGCAAACAAGTAGCAAATGCTATTTTATTTTAAGAAAACACAATGTATAGGCATAAAAAAAAGGCATATTGTTCTTTCTGACCACTTGTGGTGTGCCAGAAAAGATTTAAAATATTTTGTATTTTTATTTTTTTTTAATTATTAGAAATTTGTTTGGGTTTTGCTCTGTTTCCTGTGGATAATAGGAAAAATGTTTGCTAAATAGCAGAGGAACAAGCCACTGAAATCCGGTTATCGAGAGAAGCTGTGCAGGTTGTTTAAAGCCATCTAGTGTCCCTCTTACTTTGTTCAAGCAAGGTAAGACAAGTTGTCACCAAATAAGCACGCCCGACCCCTCAACAGAAGGGGTTTGTGAGTCTTCTAGGAAATCATCCAGCAGAAGCAAGGAAGACCAAACTTCGCAGTTCTGGTAATTTTATACTGAAAACAAATTAAAAAAAAAAACAACCCAAAATAGCTTCCAGTGTCTCTGTATATATAGGTAAACAAAAAATTCTAGAGGAAAAACTACAGAGAAGCTAATTCTGCCTTTGCAGTTCTCATTTCGAAGAACTAATGGACTTCTGTCTAATACATATCCTTAATTAAGTGTAAATAGGGCTGAAATAATGATCAGATAGTAAGAGCACCTGGAATAGTATTAATGGAGTTCATTAGTTCTTCAACTTCAGAGAAGTCTATAACTCGCTCTTCAAACTCTGGCAGTGTTGAAAGCTCTAGATCCACTTCTTTCTTTAAGAATTCTTCCAGCCTGTAATTGTAGAAAAAAAAAAATCTAATTGGAAGTACCATAATTTTGGAGATAGCTTTCTATGATGCCTATTGGTAAGAGGAAAAGAACAGCAAACTCTAAAATAACAGCTATTTCCTTAAAATAATGTTTTCACAGTTGTACAAAGCTCAGCCTCCCCATGCCCTTTGCTTGGAGATACACAGCCGCACATCAGCTCAGTGCTCCGAGATGCCAACCAGAGCTGGATGCTGATGGGACTGAGGGACCACGCTTTGTGTGCCCCACGCTGCGCTCCCACCGAGCAGGTGAGTGACACTTCCCCAGCACCCCGCTGTGGGAAGCGAGCTATTAGCTCCATGACTTTCATTATTTAGAATTCACGACACTATTACTAATTCAGGACCTCATGGTTCTAGGTGTTGTAAATTTGAAACACACGGATATCTTTCCTCTGTGTTTTCATACATGATGACAGTCAATTTAAATGTACATTTTTTGCAATTGATTTAGGGTGCCTTAAGATTTCTTCCAAGCACTCCAAGATCTTTCAGTATCTGTTTTGAGCTCCCACAGCTTGACTTCCTACCCCTCTATACTAATGCATAAATAAGCCTTTTACTAATCTATTTGGGGAGCTCAGTTTTAGGCAGATTTTTATCCAGGGCATTTCTTTCAAGATCTTTAGCAATCCTGTTTCCCAGTCACTGAAATTAGTTCCTTATGACTAAGCTGAAAACAGTGATTTATTCATGCTCTAACTCTCCCTTTGGGTTTTTTAAAATTGTCTCAAAACTAGTTTTGAGTGTTAAACTTATTAGAGAAACTTTTTCTGCTGCAGTTTACTGCAGCAGAAGTACTAGAGATTTCAATAGCTCTAGTAGGTTAGATAACATTTGTGTGCCTGAACAAAGTCCAGAACATGTAAGTGTCTCCAAAACCAGGCCCAATTAGCAGGAAGGAATGTGACACGAAGTCCCAGACTGTGATACTACCTGTCAACCATGGTTACTGCTGCCTGTAGAAAAAAAAAGAGAGTGTTAAAGGCAGAAAACATACATTTCTTGCATAAGTCTAGAGTCAGACTACATCATGCTGTTGACCTGTCTTACGTGAATTGTCCCAAATGCAGCCGTAGAGTGAGCTAATTGGCTCTCACCCAGCTCTAAGAACAAAGCTGTGCCTAACTGTCCATTCAAATGGACAGATCTTGGCTGAATTTACAGGAAGATAACGTGCAATATCAGCGAGTGACCACTGTCTACCCATCTAGACTCTATCCTTCCTCAAGTGTCCAGAGTGCCAACAGATCCTTCACAAACAAAAACCAGCAGCTGGGGAAAATAACTGAGTGAAATTATAAGTAACATCCGAGCAGTGCAGGTTACTGGAAGAGAAATATACCATCCCTGGAGAAATCTAAGCAGCTGAGAGCTCATGACCAAGAGCTATTCACTTCTTGGTGAATAAAGGTTCCTAGGGGTGATGTAAAACTGTTTATGAGCTAAGGAGAAAATAAGGTTATTCCAGAGATGCAGAGGAACAGGAAAATCAGCTCATGCGAAGAGCTCAGCAGGTTGGAGTGACACAGCTGATCCATTCCAGCAGATCGGAGGTGTTCGGAGATTTGTTTACTGTCCGGTTCAGAAGTTACTGTGGCTGTGCCCCTACCCACCTGAGTCACAGGACAGCTCAGATTACAGCAATCACTCATCAGCAGTGAAAATTGTCATTTTTTTCCAATTATTTTTCTACTTGCTAAAGAAAAATAACTCCTCAACACCTCCTCAACAGTGGGATTCATCCATCACTTTGCAGGAGCTCCTGATGTATTTATTGTGGAGCCTCCTGTTCAGCTGAACTTTCCAACAAAATGAGCGAGAAAAAGAAACATCTTCCAAAGCGGTTGCATCAGCCTGCCTGCTGTGAGCCTAGAATAGAGCAAGAGAGCTGAGCCTGCATGAGGCAATGAACACTAAGTGCTTCCAGAGTTTCCTGAGATAAGGTTTTTAGAGAGATATCTTCCCTCTGAACCCCAGTGAGACCCATAAATCATTGAGCATCCAAGTTAGAAACTTCTGCTGCTGCTTCTGCATTTTGGCCCCATTGTGTTGCCCCACTAAGTCAATGCCACCATGCCAAGCACCTGGAGCAGTGACAGCACCGTGGACCGAGCACCCCAAATGTTCTCTAGAAATAAAGCCACTTGGGACTTCCCAGCTGGGGACTACTTGCAAGCAGCAAAGAGCATTTAGGAGGCGCCTTGCCAGGTAAAGATCTTTACCTTCATAAAAGTGGCTTTGTCATTTTCCAGGTAAAGCTCCTGGGTTGCATCTGTCAGCTCCTTGCAGGTGTCGAGATGTTCCCCACAACTGACCAGCTGCCCATATAAAGATTCCAGCTTCTGCCTCTTCTCTTCCCCCAGAGCTTCCAACTGTTCTTCGTACTTCTGAGCAAGCACGTGCACTGCGTCGTTGTAATGCACCTCGAAGTTCTGCTCCTGCCTCCCAAAGTTTTCCTGCAAGGCATTTGGGGGTTTGTTCTTTGGTGTCAGGCCTGATCCATAGCTCAGCCAGAGAAAAATCTTACTCAGGTCTGCCTAAAATTCTCCTTGCCAGGGAGGCAATGCCAGTACACAGAAGCTGTAATTTGACTAATTTGCATTTTTTAGGGGTTTATTCTAATCTTTCACCCCCCACTGAGGCAAAAGAGAGTGTTGGATTTGGTTCCAGGCATAATAAGAGCATCAGAAATTATAATAAAAACAATGATGCAAGGCAACTGTCTCCAAGCTAAACCCAGGGAGCACAACTAGAGATGTGTCCTAGCCATAATCTCACAAGTGTTTCCACCAACAGAGTCAGGCACATCCTTCCATGACAGAAACCATGGCAACCCAGTGGGATCCATGGATTAGCACTGGGGGAGCTGAGCAGCTAATGCTGGTATCCTCACTCGCTGCTGGAGAAGGCATTAGGAAGAAGGATTTAAGGAGCAGGCAAGGCTTTATTGCCAGCAGCTGCCCACTGCTCAGGCACCAATATCCTCCTGTGCCACATGCAGCAGAGAAAAGACAGTCGGTGCCTTGAGTTACTGCTTTGGTTTTGACTTGCTGCCAGCTGGGCCCCTTCCCCAGGGCGCAGCTGACATCAGGCGAGCAGGACCACAACCCTTGAAGTGTTGTAGCTCGATGCAGGTGGTCCAAGGGTTCGCCTGTACCTGGCACTTCTGTGAATGAAACCGAGTGAACACAAGGGGTACACTCTGGATGGACTAAATAGACCACGGGTCCTTGGCCATTTAAAACGAAGATAACCTGAGTGAAGGTCACTTCATTTCTGAATGCAAGTGTCTGTGCAAATGCTTAATGTGGTTTTACTAGCCCACTTAAAAAATTCACTAGGATGAATTTTACTGAGTACCTTAGTCTAGGCAAACCCCACGATAACTCTGTGCTCTGTTACCATAATTACCTCATTAACAACTGAACACCATGGCTGACAAAATTGTTCTAACCCCAGCACCACAAAGTCAGCCCAAGAAAAAATGCCTTACCTCTACGGTGATGAAGATTTCCTCCAAGTGACTGGCAAAGTTTTCCATCTGAGCAATCTGCTCTTCCAACTTGCACATATTTTTATGAATCTCCTCCTACCAAAACACCCAGTGTGATTCTTAGTTTGTCTGAAGACTGTTCTTGAGGCACCACAGTACACTTCTATTACTCTTACCTTTTCACTTTCCACAGCACTGGGGAGCTGAGCCACCTCGTGATCCTTGTGCTCACCAAACAGTTTGTCAAAAGCTCGGATTGGGATCTTGCAGGTAGAGCAAAAAACATCTGCTGCTTCCTCCTCCTCACTGACAGCCTGACTGCTCCACTCATCTGACACGCCACCACTGCTAAGCCCCTCTCTGGACCATGTGTGGCTCTCAGCCTCATCCTCTGCTCTGCCTTTGCTCTGATCTTCATCTTGAGAAGCCTCGCCAGGAAGTCCCTGTTGCTTTGTGCTTTGACTTTGATCTTTCACTGGAGAGATGCTTTTTAATGCATTATATACGGAGCCTTGTGATCCTGCTTTTTCTGTGTGAGCAGGTGGCCGTCTGCTCGCCACCATTTCCAGATGTCCTCCAAGAAGCTCAAGCTCTTTTTCTCTATCCTCATCAAGTCCATACATCTTAGCCAACTCTGCAACCTCCTTTTCCAAGTCATATCCAGCTTCTTGTGAGTGCTGAAATTTTTCGCTACTCAATGCAGATTCCCTTCTGGTATCCCCCAGAGATCTGTCTCCTTGACCAGATGGCTCTTCAGGAAAGATATCAAACCTCTCCTTTGATCCATAAAGATCCATGTGATAAAATATCAAGCCTCCAGCTTCAGTCTCACTAGGCTCTGGGACTGGTGGGGAAGCTGAATGACCGGGCGACTGGTCACGAGTTTCATAGTCTCTTGCGCTGCCAGATCTGGATGACATTGGTATCCTCAGTGAGGCTTTTGAGATGACAAGACTCAAGTCTGTAAAAGATAAGAAAGATCCTTAGCTACATACTTAGATATCAAGCATGAGTTTTTCTTGCTTGAAAATATACAGACAGAATAGATTTGGCTGAGGACTGCTCAAGGCCTGGAGGTAGGCATGGGAAAGACCAAAGCTGGTAGCTTCACTTCCTAAGTGAATCTTCTGAAGTGAAGCCATGGGAAGTTTGTTTTTTCTCACCTCCATGCAAAGCACAGCAGAGAGCTGTCTCTGGTGTGCATCCTATGTTTTCTGAGTGGTTCGTCTGTGACCCTGATGTCTGATTTCCAAACTGTGGAGTAGTCCTGTCCTCAGCAACACTGCGACTGTGCTTCAGGCGCACTTAGTCTGTTCTGTGCAATTGGAGATGGCCTGGTTTGAAGTCTGCTCACCCTTCAGCTGCTGTCAAGCGCTCTTTCTGAACTGTCAGTCAGGCATACTGCAGGATGCCCTCTCGTCTGACCACTGATGTCATGTAACACGCTAGTAAATGCCCTGAAAAATCCTGTCCTGGAATTTTCAAGTTGCCATTCTTGATATTGAAACTTGAGGTTTCTTTTAACATTATTCTCAGTCCAGGTCTCAGATCCTTTCTATAAAATAGGAAAAAATGCTGCCCTTGGGGGTTCTCAGGTGTTGTGAAAATATGTATTTTAACATAAAGGAAGCTCAGAAAAAAAAGATCGATGTTGATTCCCCTGATAAAGCATACAGCAACTAGGAAGCAAGGCGGGTCATTCAGCCCCTGAATTGAGAGAAGTCCGCTCTGACCTGGAGCTTCCACACTTTGTCCATTCTGTGCAATGTGGGAGGTGTGAAAAGAGCATGCGAAATGCAAAGCTGCATGATAAAGCAGATGCATGTGGGACGACATTAAAGGTGCAAGGCCAACCTTAACGTTGACTCCCCAAGCCCACTCTTTCCAACCAGCCTGTATTACCAACAGCACGTGAAATAATGCTCGTACAGAGACAGTGCTCTGCCAGAGCTCTAGCGTCCCCGCAGCCCTCCACTGTTCACCAGCATGAACAAAATCAGGGCTAAAAACTACTCCGGTCAATTTTCTCAGTAGTTTGCTACTACAATCAAAGGAGTTCACGGAAAGATTTCAGCTGACTATTAATGAACCTATAGTTACATCTAGTCCTAGCTCGGTGACGCATACAAAAGCTTCAAAACCACTTTCTCGCAGAAAGAAGCCAAAAGGTCAGTCAGACGTCAAGGTTATCAGAGCTTCTGCAGAAACTTTCACATAAGCTTTGCTTTCAAACTACTTTTTATGGTCTTCGTAATTTCAAATACTTGCTATCACTTCAAATTTATTTCATCGATATTTTACTAATATTCCTGAGGATTACTTAGCTAACAAAGTCAACACAGTCAGTGACTTATCAGAAAGCAACTTCTTGAACCAGTGAAAAGTGCGAAGAAACTTCCAGTTCTCCAGTTTTATATCAATGACTGAAAACAGCCCAGCCTACCAGATCTGCAAGAAGACACACAGAGTAGTTCACTGTTTGTCTTCTGGCACTGCAGACATGGGTGTGGGTTCTACAGCTAGCAATATCTTACTATAGACAAAAACACTGAAGTTAGGCAGAAATACTATTTATGCTAAAGGTGATAAAATAAATCATGCAAATTTTAACATAATAAACAGAGAAAAGGTCTTGACACATACCAGAAAATGTTGTCTGGCTTCCACATAGACTATTTTCCCTATAATTGTAACAATAAAGCTTGCTTTAGAAGCTACTACTAACTAGAAAAGTGAATTAACAAGTATTTTTCCTACCAAAATGAAATTAAATTACATAAATTAAAATGAGCGTAATTAAGCTCGTCTGGAACCCTGCTGCCTAAAAAAGATTTTCAGATGATTGCTCAGTGTTTGCTCAGTTTACAGGCACAGATACAATTACAATGAAGAATGTTTAAGTCCGTGACCATCAATTATCGAAAACACATAACAAAGAATGTTACTACCTAAAAACTTGCCTTCTATCTTAAGACGTCACAAATTCTTCTGATAGCTCAGATGGCATCAAACTTCGCATTTATTTCCCCTAGTAAAAATGAATTCACACGAAAGCAGTTCCCTGCCACTTTCCTATGACTGCAGTTGGAAGACTTATTACCGTAACCCTAGACCGCCTCTTTGCCCAGGGCACATGCCAGCAGTGAGCAATGGAACAAATATAGATGTGCCCCGGCTGTCCTTCAGCAGCGTGCTACTTGAGTGTCACCAGGATGAATGTCACACACCGAGAAAAGGCTCTGAAGGTTGATTCCTGGATCTGGAGTACTTGGAACAATTATACAGACCCCTTGCTAAAGCCAGAGCACCCTCTCACTTTCTGAGCTGGTATTAATAAACCCAGCAGAGTGCCGTCATTGACTCTAGGCGTGATTTCCAAGGCTGTGGTGCTAGGCAGAGTATCGTGTGTGGGACACACAAAATGTGCGCTCCGCACAAATGAACTTGAAAGCCTGGATGCATACTTACAGCATTAATGTGTATGTAAATGGAAGTATCTGTTCTCTTCTTTCCAAATTTTCATGGCAAAGTCCTTCTCTCTATTAAATTAGCAGAAGCTTTACTATGAGGTTGAGTTGGAATCAAGATCAGATTCTAGAAAAACAAATTAAAAAAATCAGAATTTAGAAAAAAATCAGAAATCATAATGTTGCATACACTTATTATTCATATACATACATCTCCACCTTGTATGTGTATGCTAGAGCACTGGAAAGCTAATTATATTGAAGAAGGTGGCCAATGGCCCAGCTAGGGAGGGTTTTCACAGGAACATATCCCTTCAGTCTGCGCTCAGTAGTACTTCACCAGGTAAAAACCAGGCTGTCTATTACCACTGATTATTGTGATTACTGTAGCATTAAGCTTTTTATATCCACTCAAACCCACAGTTGTCCAGCATACACAATCTTCCGCTTGTCAACATGCTACTGAGCCAGCCTTGCTGGTAAAAGGTTTTTAAGCATGTTTGAGGACACTGCATTATATATGTCTTGAGCTCAGGGGACAGCACAAGGGGAAACATCTATTGGATCTTGACACAGCTCTGCGTTTTCCTCCTTTTCCAATTAAACTTGGTGTCATTTTCTCGCATTTGTAGCAGTGCAATTGTTTGCTGTTTCAGTAAGGAATTACAAGTTAATTACCCATGTAGTCCTGATCTCATTATCGCTAACAGTGCCTCTATCATCTGTGAGATCAGAGCAGAAATGTTTTCACATAAATGATGTAGCCTTTGCTGAAATGTTAACATTTATGCTGTCAGACAGATTTTATTAATTTTTCAAATGAGAACTTGTTTTTGCCCTTATACTGTTAAGTGTTGCTATCTTGCAGGCCTGGATTTTTTGAAAAACTAGTAGTGTCAGCTTTGCTTCCAAAGACTAGAATATAACATTCTGTTTACCATGAATTAAATTCAGCCTCACACACAAGGCCTGAATAAGAGATATGTGCTATATAAACCCCCTCTTTGCTCCTGGCTCCCTCAGAGACGGTATTTAGGTGGTGTCATAAGCATCATGATCTTAGGACTGAGTTGGATTTAAGGATGAGCACCATGAGGCACAGGAAAATTCGCACTCAAAGAGTTGTGGTCAATGGCTCAATGTCCAAGTGGCAAGCAGTGACGAGTGGCGTTCCTCAGGGGTCACTGCTGGGACCGGTGCTGTTTAACATCTTTGTCAGCGATGTGGACAGTGGGATGAAGTGCACCCTCAGCAAGTTTGCCGACCACACCAAGCTGTGTGGAGCGGTCGACACGCTGGAGGGAAGGGATGCCATCCAGAGGGACCTGGGCAGGCTTGAGAGGTGGGCCTGTGTGAACCTCATGAGGTTCAACAAGGCCAAGTGCAGGGTCCTACACTTGGGTCGGGGGAATCCCAAGCACAAATACAGGCTGGGCGGAGAATGGATTGAGAGCAGCCCTGAGGAGAAGGACTTGGGGGTGTTGGTTGACAAGAAGCTCAACATGTGCCGTCAATGTGCGCTCGCAGCCCAGAAAGACAACCACATCCTGGGCTGCATCAAAAGCGGTGTGGGCAGCAGGGTGAGGGAGGGGATTCTCCCCCTCTACTCCGCTCTCATGAGATCGTACTGCCTCCAGCTCTGGAGCCCTCAGCACAAGGAGGACATGGACCTGTTGGAGTGGGTCCAGAGGAGGCCACAAAGATGATCCAAGGGCTGGAGCCCCTCTGCTGTGAGGACAGGCTGAGAG